>ML105746.1:94483-179243 GCA_003697995.1 Taxidea taxus jeffersonii | reverse complement strand
CATTCATGGGACGCCTGGGTGGCTCAGTTGGTTAAGCGGCTGCCTTCGGCTCAGGTCATGATCCCGGCGTCCTGGGATCGAGTCCCACATCGGGCTCCTTGCTCGGCAGGGAGCCTGCTTCTCCCTCTGCCTCTGCCTGCCTCTCTGTCTGCCTATGCTCGCTTGCTCTCTCTCTAACCAAAAAAAAAAAAAACAACAAACAAACAAACAAACAAACAAAATATCTGCTATTCTTAATTTTATGGAGAAAGTGAACAAGCCCTCATGCCTTTTTTGAAAGACAATGTAACACATTTCTACTGATACACTTTGATGGTCAAGAGGTTGTCTTACCATGAGGAATTTGAGAGGCAGAGTGAGGGTACATGGGGGGAAGGGAGAGAAAAATGAAACAGGATGGGACCTGGGAGGGAGACAAACCATAAGAGACTCTTACTCAGGAAACAAACTGAGGGTTGCTGGGGGTGGGGAAAGGGATAGGGGAGCTGGGTCATGGACACTGGGGAGGGTATGTGCTATGGTGAGTGCTGTGAATTGTGTAAGAATGATGATTCACAGACCTGTAACCCTGATACAAACAATACATTATATGTTAAAGAAAAGAAGTTGTCTCACCATAAGGAGTGTTCTGATGTGCAAAGATATTTTAGAAACACAAATAAAATAACTACAAAAGTATAAAAACTATACTGAGTTGGTTATGAACATTTTTGGTTGTTATTTATCATCAGTTGTTTATTTAATTAATTAAATAGACAGGTTAAATATATGACAACAAGGTGCCACTATTGGATATATCCATTGGACATCCAACTGAAAAAAAAAGCTTCCATGCTGTTTATTGATTTAGTCAACAACATATAAACTCTGTATTTCCAGTCCAACTCAAAAATTTAAAAAAAAAATGGAGGCTATATTGTCTTTGAAGACCTTTCATTTTAACTAGGGAACTAGGATATACATTTATACAGGGAAAAATACACATTGATAAGGTCAACTTGACCTTCAGGACCTTCTGGCTCTTTTCTTCTGGTAGCATTTACGTCTTTACAATCAAGTCATGTTGGTTGGTTTACTGTGTCTGCAACTTTGGACATCTGCACTTGTCGCAGGGCACAATTTTTCTATGTGCTTGATACTGATGTCAGTATCATACCCTCTATTTTGCTTTTTTAAGATTATGAGCCTCCTGTGCCTTGGACATTTTCAGGAATAAAATTTCCAGGCCTCACATAAATCATCAAAAAATTCATTGGGATGTTTCAGAGTTTTACAAAACTGCTGAAACTCTCTTTAATATAAGTTAAAGCCAGTGGATTTTTTTTTTTTTTTTGTGAAGGCAGCTGTTTCCTGATGTTGTTATGCAGTTACACAAGAATATAATTAGCATTTTTAATGTGTGTCTAAATTTCAACCCTATTCCAACTACTGATAGATCCATCATAACTATAAAGTAAAAATGAAAATTGCTTTGCATACTGTTTGTGAGCCATATGTACACTGGGCACTCATATTTTGAACACTCAATGTCCATCATATTTTTAAACCCATGGATAACTAAAAGATCTGAAAGGCTCTCGGGGTACAATGTTTAGCTTTCATGAACAGCAGTGACGCTGTCCACACTATGGACTAAGTGCTAAGTATAATTTAGTAACCCTGGCGTCATCCAGCAATGATGCAGCAATTTACAGCAACTTAAGTCAAGATTTGATTTCTGCTAAAAGTTAGAGCTTAAGATATAATTTAAAAATATTCAGAAATTCTCTAAATGTTAAAAAATTCTCCTAAATATTCTTAAGTATTTAACATCACAATCATTGGGCTCATGTCCTAAGATACTTAAATCTTAATAGTTCCTGTCTAATGAAAATATGATAAATTCTCAGTCAACAATATTATCAGAAAATGAAAATTGTATCAAGTAAGTTACATAAAACCATAATTTCAACACTTAATTTTAATTCATAGACTTGATGAAATTCTAACTACTAATTTTATCAACTGAATAGGATGTATTCTAAGATTTAAAATCGAAGATAACAGCATTTAAACATGTGAAAGAACATCATCTATCCCAACTCTATTCACCCAAAAGCATTTACAGAAAATATAAAAGTATCTCATTATTATTATTATTTGCCTTTGTACTCAATGCAAAATTTAGTCAATCAATATACCACAAGGTCTTGATATCAAGCCCCATGTCAGTGCTCAGTGGGGAGTCTGCTGGAGATTCTCTCTCTCTTCCTCTCCTTCAGCTCCTCCCCCCTGCTTGCATGGATGTGTATGTACACACACTCTCCCCCTCTCTCTCAAGTAAATAAATAAATCTTTTAAAAAATATAAAAAGTAAAGTTCGACTTAATAATAAGTGACACAGAATCCTCTAAATAGAAATATTGATGTCTCATCCTCGATTATTGATAGCATACATAAAGTTTATAGTAGATAATAAGAAGTTCATAGGTAGGTGAAAGGTTAGAAATGATGTTTTCCTTCTGCCAGAGATAGAGAAAGCAGTCTTCTCTCAAATACACCACAAATTATCAGTGACATTGCAATGAAAGCAATGAGCTCCTGATGGAGGGTCAGGTGTAGGACTCCAAGCAGAAGTGAGAACTCCCCTACATGGTTATGATGAATGGGAAGGCGAACTGTCCAAAGAGAAAAAGGGAAGATTCTGATTGTTCCCAATTGCAAAAGGTCAAATAAACAAGAAGTGCACTTTTGACAAAGTGAGGAATGCATAGGGCAGTCGGGAGATTTCAAGCTATCAAAAAATTAAATTAGTTAAAAACGCCTTATTCCAAATTAGAAAAAAATTTGATCATAAAATAACCAAGCTAGAGTAAATGAAAACTGTCTTCTGAAACAGGAACGTAAAACGTTTTTTCTCAAGTGCTTTAGGATGTAATCTCATCCTATTTTGAAGTTATTTTAGCTATTCTGGTATACTATTGCAGAATCCCAAGAACTTAGTTTTGCTTCTTATAAGTCCAAAGGAAAGTAAAGCTTCCTTTTGGGAAGGTTCCTACTACTGTTCTCAGAGCTACTTTTAAAACATCATTATGTGAGCATGTACTTGGGCCTAATCATAGATTTCATCCAACTAATTACTAAATAAATTACATGTGCTATAAATATATACTGTGATAAAGTTTAATGAATAACAAATGTATTATAATTCAATTGTAAATAGGATAGAAATGGGTAATTTTCATGGCACTAAACATGTGATCCTCTGGTCTCTGCCTGAACTATCCCAAACTTTAAATTATTTAAAAATTTATGATGATTTAGATACAGTGCATTTCAACTAGGGAAAATATTGGTGGGTTTTTGGCATACTACCAACCGGCACATATTTGTTTCGCTCACTGGAGTTGTTTGGTAAACTTATCTTATATGTTTACTTTTCAGAGCAAAATGATATTATGGCAAAAACACTGGAAAATTTAACTAGTCATGAAGATTCTTCAAGAAGAGAATAAAAGAAAGAAGAGGGAGATAAATAGGATGATGACAAATAGGCAGCAGAGGAAGGAAAGGGCAAAAAGAGAGGCAAGAAAAAAATACTTTCCATGGTAGAAACGCTGCAATTTGAAGCTAAAGTCTATTTTTTGCTTTTAGAGCTTCAATTTTTCCTAACATGCTTAGTATGGAAAGAATTAACACAATGCTTTTTAATACATTTTCCAAAAGGACAAAACCCAAAACTAAGTTAGCTAAAAGAAAACTGTCCTGGTTCTGCCATAAAAATATGATCCTATTTGTTTTTATTGAATGAAAAAAAAATTGGGCTTTTCTGAACTAATACAGTTGGATTAAGTCAAACCTGTCATGATTCAGAAAAAATAAGGTGACTCAGTATAGATGAATGTGTTTTCTCCAGGTACTCTGACTCTGATGAACAGAGAAAATAAGTTTTTTATATTTCTGAGCAAGATTAAATTTGACTAGAATAATTTTTAGTTAGGAAGCAATTCAGAAGCCTAGGACTATTCAAATGACAATTGCCGTAATTTGCTGTGACTACTTTAGCTCAAGTCATAAAGTGTTTCATTCTCCGACATCTCTCTCATATAACAACACTGCCAATGGCAAGCAAATATGGTAAATAGATCTGTTTTTCAAAGACACAACATCATTCAATAGAAAGAAAATTATGTAATAATAATTGGAAATTATTTTATCTTCAAAAATACATCAAAGCAATGGCATTCTTATATACCCTGACATACCAATTCAAGATAGAAAGATACACTAAATCACAGACATCTATGATTTAAACAGGCACTTATCAGTTTTAGAAGATAACAGCCTGATCCACAGCAACAGCAAAAAGATAATTAAGTTATTATATTTTTGATCCACAGAGATGACATTTTGAAATATCAAAACATGTACAAGATCATATTTGTATACCAAAAACCTAATAGGATCTGAAATGCATTGAATTAACAAGTTGTAATGCAAGTAATGGTAAGAGGTTTTGTGAGATAGGAGGAATGGATGTTTTTTCTCCAGAGATAATTGACACTACCACCTAAATAGCAGGGTATAGACTTCTAAGAGAGATAAGACTGCTCAAGGGAATGCTTTATTAATCCTTAGTACTGAAGAGTGAACTTTTCCCATATCAGCTAGAACTTTTTATCAATATATAGGCTTCATGTTAGGATAATTATTTACATTTTGCTTATAAAAATAAGAACCAACAAATTGAAAGTTTTCCAGAGGAAATAATCAGTTTGTTCAATCAGACTATTTTGATTTTGAAGAATTTCCTCTTTCCTATCCCCAAGATTATCCCTGGCCATTCTATCCCTCTTAAATGAGATAGGAATGAATTAAATGAATTTATATATGCAAGTGTCTTGTCAAAAGGAGAAGAAATAATAATGACATTGCAAAAATCATTCACAAGCCAATGTTTAATACATACTTCCCAAAAGCCAAGAATGTTAATTTTAAGTATTTGACAAAATGTGAGATATACCCAGGAATGGAATGGTATCCAGTGTTTTATTTGGAAGAGATGGTATTGAGCAGAAACCAGAACAATTATTTATCTTTTGAGGTAGGAGGTTGGCCATACTATGCAGTTCACGAAGGTACATTGAAGGGTTGTTGGAGCATGTGGAAATCCTCTTCGATTGCTTATGTTTTCTCAGTGAATTAGCAAGCAAAATAATCAGTTTAGAGAAAGGGGTAGAGAGAATGTCTCATAGGTTTGCAGAGAGTGGAAAAAGTATCCACTTTTGGGGAAAGGGAAAATGAATTGGCTAGAGAAATGAAGGAGGAGTTCTTGGCTCCACTGAAGTTCATTGGTCATGAATCTAAAATGAACCAAGCCAGTCTGGTTGTGTGTTTCCCTCCAGCTATGCAGGTAAAAGGTAGGTGAGGAATTCAATCAGATTTACAGTTTTGCCAGTTGAGGCAAAATGTTGTAAACCAGAAGATCATGTATTTGAGGAAGTGATTATTAGGTTGGTCTAGGAAATTTAAGTCAGGTAAGGAGAGAAGTGAAGGCAGTATGGGATTGTCAGACAGTGAGTCTACGAATTAGAAATCCAAAAGGATTGGAAATGTTGTTGGCACCTAGGCACTGGATAGGATAGACAGGACAGATAGGAAGTGATAGCTAAAAGTGGAGTGCTTCATTTGAGATGTGGTAATGACTACTGGCAGAGGCAAAGACTGGATAAAATAACTGGAGCCAAAGAGTCAAGAAACCAGGGTACTATAGTGTTGGATATATCATACTTGTGGATATCATAATCACAAAGACTTAAGGCTTCCATGAATGCTCCTGGTGAAGCTGCCTAGGAGTGCAGATCTTTGTGTGTTTTGGTGTCTTTCCCTTGTGTGGTCTCCACACAGGGGCAAGGTTACTAAACCAGAGACTGAAAGAGTTCTGCATGTTCTGGAAGACATTCCCACATCCCCATCCCTTTTAATAATGTCAATATTTATAGCTTCTTTGTCACAGTTCCCCTAAAAATCCATCAGGTCTGATCCCTTAAGTATCCTATATTCCTAGTACTCGAATCCTTTAGCTCATTGAGATTTAGACCATGATTTCTCCTCTCTCTCTCTCTCCAATTTATTTTAGTTTTATAAGCTCACACCATTAAGTCCAGCCATCTACCAACAATACTTGCTTTGGTCATCCTAGGACCTTTCTGTCATTCTCTTCTTTGTCTTGAAATATAATTAATTGGCACTTGCCTGAAAACTCTCTCTCTCCCTCCCAAACCATACCTGCCATAATTCTTGCATTTCACTACCCATATCAACTCAAGAAGAAGTAAAAGGACCAATAGACCCACAACCATGGAAAATACTGGAAAAGTAATCAGATATCTACTCCTAAAAGACATTAAGTTGCTAATGGCATTACACTGATTTTCATTAAAAATCAAAACTAACAATTCCCAAGTTATTTAAACTGATCCAGAACATAGAAAAACATAGAAATCTCTCCACCTTGTTCTACCAGCTAGGATATTCTTAAAACACAAACTGGATATTATTTACCACACAAGAAAACTATTGTTCAATATTAGGAAGACAATTCATATGAATTATAAAGAGAAGTCTAAAATTCTGAAACACTGGCAAATAAAATCCAGAACTATTCAAAAAAATCTATCATGAAAAATATAAAGGTGGTTAAATATTAAGAATTATACAAATGTCATCCATCATGTTAATGAGAGAAATGTGAAAAAATAAACCATGTGAGTTTGATTGATGTTGAAAAAACATTTGATAACATTCAAAACCCATTCCAGACTTTTTAAATTGTTTAGCAAGCTTGGCAAAGAAAGAGTTGTCTTGATATGATAAAGAGTATCCACCAGAAACCTTCAAGAAATGTCACACCTAATGGTGAAGTATTAGAAGCATTAGCACTAAGGTGAGCTGTGAGATAAGGATATTTAAGAGTGGCGAATGATACCGAGCAATATATGGAACTATTGGATCACTATATTGTACACCTGAAACTAATATAGGACTTTATGTTAACCACACAGGAATTAAAATTTTTAAAAATGTCTAAAAAGTGTGGCAAGTGATTAAAAGGAAGATACAAAATCATCATTATTTAATAATAGTGTCTACTGAGATATCACAAAGTAATCAATGAAAATATATTATTTTATTGAAACTTAGGTTAGAGTGTTCAGTAAAAGTCTGTGTTATAAGGTCAATGTAGAAAAAACATATTATACAAGGTCAATAAAATATGATAGAAAATATATATTTCACCATAGCAACAAAAAAATATGAAAAAACTAGAAATCATCCTAAAAAGTTTTCAAGCCTTGTGTTAAAATGTTGGGAAAATGCCTCTGTTCTGGAACTTTCCTTAAGGGAGGCACTTGAGGTGGAGGCAGAACACCCTCAATATCACTATTTTAAAAATGCTTAACCAGGGGTCAGTCAGTAGAACATGTGACTCTTGGTCTCAGGCTGATGAGTTGGAGCCCCACGCTGGGTGCAGAGCTTATTCCAAATAAGTAAATAAATATACCTCTCTCTTTATATATCTATCTATATAAATATATATATATATATATATAAACTGCTTAGTCTAGTAGGATTTTTTACCTGATTTTAGGTAATGAAGTATAGTGGCCAATCATGTGGACTCAAAACAGAAAAACTGCGTTCAAATCCTGGCTACACAATCAATATACTAAGTAGGTCTGTTAATTTCACTCTCCTGAGCCTCAATTTTATGTTCTTAATAACAACAAATAAGATGATAATAATAACTCTCTTTACTGGACTGTTACTAAAAGTGAGATATGCCACATAAATGTATTAGTATGATGTATGTCACATGGCAGTAGTTCAAGAGCCCACTATCATTTATCTAATGGATTATTACCATATCTTCCTAACCAGTCTCCCTACTCCTACCCTTGGCTCTCTACAGTCTGTTCCCAATGCAGAGTGATCCTGTTAAAAAGTGTATTTGATGATAGTAATCTTTGGCTCAGAATCCGCAAATGACTTCCTTTGCATGTGAATAAAAGCAGTCCTTACAATGGACTAAAGACCTTTTTATTTGGTCCCATGTTCCTCTCTTCTCGTGCTGTACTCCCATTTCTTACTCAGGAGCCTTGAATTTGTGCTCTCTGTGCTTGAAGCCCTCTCCCCTAAGTTTGTTACCTAGTTTGTTACCTCACTTCCGGCACCTCTTTGCTCAAATGTCTTTTTTTGTAGAGAACCTCCCTGACCACCCTAGCTAAAACTGAAAAACAAACCAAATCCCAAACTCTCACCCTAATACTCCCTAGTCCCGTTTTCTTTTAAAATTAGTTTTCCATTATTACCAATAGGCATTATATATATGTGTGTGTGTATATATATACACATATATAAATATAAATATATACACATATATAAAATAAAATATATAAATATCTTTATTTATTTATTTAAAGATCTTATTTATTTGAGAGAGAGAGAGAGCACAAATGGGGGGAAGAGTAGAAGGACAAGAAAACTCCCTGCTGAGCGGGGACCTGGCTGCAGGGAAACATCTCAGGACCCCTAAGATCATAGTCAAAGTCAGACCTTAACAGACTGAGCCATCCAGGCACCCTGGCTATATAAGTATCTATTATTTTCTTCCTTACTAAAGTGTAATCTACATAGGGACGGGGATCTTTATCTGTTTTCTTCTTCCCCCCTTTATCCAGAACAGTGCCCAGCATACAGTACATATTCAATAAATAGTTGTTGCATGACAATGCTTGTTATTCCAACATTCCCATGAACTGGAGCTATTGAGTTTATTACCAAGTGTTAATACGGACTATTACATATTAAAAATGAGCATGTGTCAACAGCATATTTATATGATGATTTTATAATTTTGCTCCCTTTAATTCTTGGTAGAGGAAAGCCACCTTCCAGATGTGGTGGTCCTGGATTATCCCAACCTGTGATTTTGTTAATATCTCGGGTAACTCTCAAATCTCAAATCTCTCAAGCCTTAAATATCTCTTGATATCTACTTCTTTAAGATCCTATGCTTTAATAAGTTACAATGAAAAGAAGAAAAAAGGCCTACATCTCAGACTTATTTTCCATAAGTTACTTTGTGATTCAAATGCCAAGACAAAAAAATCAGCCTCAGTGCCCGAGCAAGCAAGCCAGTCTCAGGCAGCAACTTGGCCTGGTAAAGGGTTTCTCTCCATCACTGTAAATGTGAATCAGATTCTCAACACCTCTCATCAGTCAAGCCTTGGGGGCACAGCTATGATTTGGAAAAGCTCGGAGGAAGTTGTGCAGGCCTCGCTCCAACAGAGGAGCCACTGTGGTGTATAAATCCTGTGAAGAATGAATAAAAATGATGAAAAACTTCCTCAAGTTCTCACCAAACAATCTGTTAACTTTTGAGGGCATTACAAGATCCAGGCAAAATTGGCCCTTATGTTAAAGGTTATAAGCCCTTAACAGGCACCATTTTCTGGAGGAAGCCTGAACCAAAGCAGCTCCAACAGAGATTAGAGGATTTTAAGCACTGCGTGTGAGTATTTACCAAAAAAAAAAAAAAAAATCAGCCGATACAGCAGTTTCCTTAACCCTTACCGGCACTGATTAAAACCTAGAGCCCAGGGACACCTGGATGGCTCAGTTGGTTAAGCGGCTGCCTTCGGCTCAGGTCATGATCCTGATTCGGGATCGAGTCCCACATCGGGCTCCTTGCTTGGCAGGGAGCCTGCTTCTCCCTCTGCCTCTGCCTGCCACTCTGCCTGCCTGTGCTTGCTTGCTCTCTCTCCCTCTCTCTCTGTCAAATTAAAAAAAAAAAAAAAAAAAAAACAAAAAAACCTGGAGCCCAAACCTTTTAGTGGCATGAGACAATCAAAAGTAGTTTTTGGAGTGATATGTAGATGATGTTTCAAATAGGGTCAAGACTGCAATGTCATAAGGTAACAAAATCTACTTAACATGATTCTCCCCATATATGGCTGCAATGATAATCCTGATGGAATACATATATGAATTTCATTGAAATTATTATAAAATTTTACCTAATCCATAGTCACATATATTTTAATTGGATTTCCACACCCATTTTCCATTTACCTATATAAAACTTTCAGAAAGTCAGTATTTTTTTTTTTTTAAGATTTTATTTATTTGTCAGAGAGAGAGAGCAAGAGCGAGCACAGGCAGACAGAATGGCAGGCAGAGGCAGAAGGAGAAGCAGGCTCCCCGCCGAGCAAGGAGCCCGATGCGGGACTCAATCCCAGGATGCTGGGATCATGACCTGAGCCAAAGGCAGCCGCTCAACCAACTGAGCCACCCAGGCGTCCCTCGGAAAGTCAGTATTAACTGTGTTTCTACTAATGTTCACCCTTATGATACTTAACTAGATTCATTTAAAAGTCTTTTTTTAGGCTCTTACAATTCATTAACAATGCTATTTTAATTTGAATGTATTTGAAGTAACCAAAATTTTGAATTCCCTAGTGCTAGATGACTATAAATCTATAGTTACAGAGTTTTAGAGATAACTGTACGTTAGTAATCTCAACAGTCGGGTTTTGTTCCAATAAACTTCATGCTTACCAGTCACTAGTTCCGTTTTATGCAAACAGTAATCCAAGTGGGAATATGGCGAGTCTCTTTGGCCAGAGATAATATGTCTAAGATGGCTTCCTAAGGTTTGATACACGCACACCATGGAAAGAATGCACTTCAGTTTACCCAAAATGTGATTGCAGGCAAATATTGATGCTGGAATTCAGATTGTGTTGAATCAGAGAATATCAGAAAAGATTTTGGAGAGAACTGTGTTTATTGATTTCAGTGGCAGAACATTTTTTAATGAAGCAATACCTGGAATCTTAATTAAATAACCCAAGCCTCTTTTTAATTGAAGTGTGAAGATTGGGTAGGGGAAGGCTGAGCGTAAAGACCATCCCACTAACCACCCCCCAACTCCTACCCCATGTGACACCATGCTACCTTTGATACACCCCTCTGTACTTTAGGACTCAATAAAAGTTGCTTTGAAAATAGGTTCTCTTTTTAAAATTTATTTTTAATTTAATTTTATATTAAATTATTTATTGCCTAGAAGTAAGAGCAGGTGGTCATGGCAGGTTAATGTCATTATTTAAAAGCTGCAACAACAGAGAAGCCATGATAATTTCCCTAGGATCGTATGGCTAATTTTTGAACTGGAATTTGGGCTAGTGCTTTTCTCACCACATCAACCCTAAAAAAGAAAAAAGAAAAAGAGAAAAAAAAAAGCTTCCTGAAGCAAAAGTAGAAAAACTTATTAGTAATAAAAAAACACACATTTAAAAAAGAAGATGTATGGGGCACCTAGGTGGCTCCATGGGTTAAGCCTCTGCCTTCAGCTCAGGTCATGATCTCAGGGTTCTGGGATCAAGCCCTGCATCGAGCTCTCTGCTCGGCGGGGAGCCTGCTTCCCCCTGTCTCTCTCCCTGCCTCTCTGTCTACTTTTGATCTCTCTCTCTGTCAAATAAATAAATAAAATCTTTATTAAAAAAAAAGAAAATGTCATTTTTTTCCTTATAGATAGGTACTTTTGAAAAAAACACTACTACTTAAAACCTGTTAACAAATACTATTGGTTACCCCGTTGGAAAACACCACATCTTCCAAGATCTAGCCTAGTACTTCCCAATAAAAATTTCCTATGATATTCCTGCTCTGTCCAATATGATGGCTCCTAGCCACATGCAGTTAATGAGCACTTCAACTGTGGCTTGTGTGACTGAGGAATGAGATAATAAATTTAGCTAATATACATGTAAGTTAATGTAAATGTGACTAGGAGCTATCAAGTCAGACAGGCCGGACTAGTCCTTTATCTCCTCTCTATATCACCTCTTACCACACTCTCACCTATCACCTGTGGCTTATCCATAATAAAATTCCAGTTTTATGAATGGAACCATTCCTTTCTGACTCTGAGTCATTCTGTTAGTATCACTCCCTAATTTCTCATTCTTCTTCTTCTAGCCAACATCTACTCACCTTTTGTGTTTTGATTAGATGATGCTTTCCTTTAACCCTTTTCTACCTTAATCCTGTTTAGTTAACATCTACCTAATGTAAACAGCACTTAATCTTCCCTAGGGCAATTGTTATTTTTGTTATTCTTTTCCTCCCAGGAGAATGTAAGAGTCTCTATGGAAAAAGCTGTGCCAGTAACAAGCATAAGACTTGTCACATGTATTTTGAACAAATGAGTAAATGAATTAATAAATTACTGTTTAAATGTTTACTTAAGGGGTGCCTGGGTGACCCAGTCGTTAAGCCTCTGCCTTCTGCTCAGGTCATGGTCCCAGGGTCCTGGGATCGAGCCCTGCCGTGGGCTCCCTGCCAAAGTCCGGAGGCTTTTAATTAACATATACTGTATTATTCGTTTCAGGGGTACAGGTCTGTGATTCATCAGTTTTACACAATTCACAGCACTCACATAGCTCATACCCTCCCCAGTCTATCCCCCAGCCACCCCATCTCTCCCAAACCCCTCCCCTCCAGCAACTCTCAGTTTGTTTCCTGAGATAGTCTCTTATGGTTTGTCTCCCTGTCTGGTTTCGTCTTGTTTCCTTTTTTTCCTCTCTTCCCCTATGGTCCTCTGCCTTGTTTCTCAAATTCCCCATTATCAATGAGATCGTATAACTGTCTTCCTCTGATTGACTTATTTAGCTTAACATAATACCCTCTAAATAAAATCTTTAAAAAAAGTAAAAAAATAAATGTCTATTTAAATGTATTAATCATATTTTTGAAAGTTGGGTAGAAAAAAAAACATGGATGCAATGTTGAGAAATACTGTCATCTCTCAAACAGAGTAACAACAGGCTAATTCCACACTTCAGCCGAACGTGGTATGATGAGTTGATTATTAGGTGGATTCTTGCCTATATATACATTCTAATAGTCAGCTATGAAGTGATGAGGGTCTGGACTAGAGTCATTCAAGTGGCCGTGGAAAAAAAAAAAGATGTGAGTCTGAAAGACATGTTGATAATTGGGTTGAATAGAACTAAAAAAAAAAAAAAGGAGTCATCAGAAACAATTTCAATGTGCCTTTCATAAGAAATACCTAGAATAGTGATTTCAAACAAAGATATTACATATGGGAGTAAATAAAACTTTAAGTGATATATGATGAAAATGATGATGTACAAATAAATTCAGAGGACCTCTCAGTGTGAAATGTCTAAGTGATAAAGTTGTATAAGCAGTTGGTAATATATAACTATTGAGAAATGTAACTGGCAAATCAAGCTAAAGTTGGGGATAGTAAAGACATATAATTATTTGTGGGTTTTTATATGGAAATGTGTAGGAAGAAGACAATAAACTGGTAACTAAGTATTTAAATGTATCCAAGTAAGGAGACAGAAGGAAATGGAAATGCCAGTAGACTATTTAGAAATACAAAAAAAAAAAAAAATCAAAAGATTAGTGTTTTAAATAGGCGACATAGTTGAAAGCACTGACTTACCCAGGGAAACTGAATCGGAAAAAAGTGAGAAAATGAAATTTGGATAGATAGAGTCTTAGTGAGTGACTTTTGAGACAGCTATCTTTCTAATGCCTTGTGCAAAGAATAAATATTGACATTCTGTACTTCTCAAGAGGCCAGAGGCTTTTGTTCCAGATATAAGACCATAAATTCAGAGGTTGGGCTTCCTGTTGTGTATTGTATTTGGGACCAGATAAAATTTTTTGGGTTTGTTTTGCTTTTGAGAGCTAGAAAGCGAAAGTCTAGTAAAAGTTTACCACTTAAAGCTTAATACAAATAATTTTAAGGAATTATTTGTCATTTTTTTTCCAAAGCTTTGTTTAAAAGGGGTCTATAATACATAGTGTTTATATGAACTTTTTGTAATAGGTTATTCTTTTAGCCCTGAGAGCATGGAGCCTGAAGCAAAAACTTTTCATGCTGATATTGTATTAGGAAGTGCTTTTCCAAGGAAATCACAGTGAGGGAAAAGGAAAGGAGGAGAGCAAAATTATGGAAGTGAATTACCAATCTTTCTACACTTCGTATCAAGTGCAATTTCACCATCTTTAAAAGGTAGTATGAACTAGAGAATCTCAGTCCATCTTGAAGTAAGGAAAAGAGAAATTATATCTCATACTCCCATTTATATTGTCACAAGTTTGCTTCATGAGCGGTTAACATAACCCCTCCTCCACTCAAATTCACACACTTCCAGGTTGCCCACAGGCAGTCCCTACTGTGTCCCATGACATCTCATGTCTCGGAAACAGTAAAAAAACCTCAAGGACAAAGGCAGAGTGTGCCATGTGAGCATCAAGCAATGTCGGTCCACTCAAAGCCGGTGGTTGAAGTATCTAGAGTGAAATAATCCAAAACCTTAGAGACAGACCCTACTAAGTGGTTCTTAGATGTAAGAGGTATCAGACACAGTTCACAAGACCATCCACTTTATTCTTTCTTCCCTGACCCTCGCACTCAAGGGTGGCATGCATACAGCGTCTAATTTGAGTTCTATTTTTGTGATGGGGTAATTATAGACAGTGAAGGTACAAGTGTGTGAACAGAGATATTTTTAGATAATACATATCCTGGGATAGTTTGAGTAGGAATAGTGGCCTGACTTTCTTAACTCTGATATTAATAAGTGATGGTAATTTTCATAGCTTTACTTTTGTACAGCTTAATCTTCAAAATCTTATACTCTTGAGATACATCATTTATTAAAATACGTTTTGATCAACATGCATTTTATCAACGTGCAGTGGGTTTTTTGCCTTTTCTACCCAACAGAACTTCACACTCTTCAAGCCTAAATTAAAGAATCACCTTGACCCTAAGGATGGCATTGTATAGTTGAATCTTACTTTAGTTTAAGTTCTTAAGTCCCTTTGTGAGGACAGACAAAATGACCCATGAAAATAATTTAAATCACCCACTAGAAAGAATATTGAATTTATACGTGTTATAGAAACTGTATTGTATTTTTATTATATTATTATATAATTATCAGTTTGTTTATACAAACCTGTGTGAAATTTCCTGGGTCTTGGCCAGTCAGTGTTTTCTGTGTGGCTCCGAGTCTCACAAAAGGCTTAAAATCAGTCACACATCTCTTCTCTCATTTTTGCCCTTGAGTTTCAGGCTTACTTGCATCTATTGTTTATGTAATAGAGTCAAGTACGCGACTCAACTCCACTGACCCAGACCTTCTCAAAAGATTAACCATTTCTCCTTTGCACTTTGATATCATCTTTATGCTATTGGCAGGAGTTTATCATATTTATCATGTCTATTTGGTGAGATATGACAGGGAGGCATTTCCTACAGCCATCTCCCATTTGAACATAATTTTTTACCTCCTTAGAGAGACACTAGTGTTAGAATTAAAAATAGGAAAGATTAAAATATAATCTGATAGGAAAGTATCTGGGATAATAACATAAAAAAAAATCCTTAATTTGTAAATAAAGACCCCTTCCCTGACTTGATCTTTTAGTTGCTTACAACTGTGTTCCTAGATGCCAAAGCTGAGAACTGAAGCTAGCAGAGGTCATGGTCCTACGCGAGCTCTGTTTAGTAAATCTTGACTTGGCATAGGAGCCGGTCGGCTTCTCTGCTGCATTTTCCTACAGCTCTAACAGTACTGTGTTTGGTTCTCTCCAGAATCATCCACCTTGTTGAAAAGTGAGTTCCATGAAAACAAGGACTATCTCTTTTATTTGTGTCCCTGATGCCTCGCATAGTTTAGAGGATGATAGTTCCTCAATAAATGCTTAAAGACATAATGAAAAATCTTAAATTATACCATGTTTCCATATAAAATCTTCTCAGTCCTTGCAATCCTCTCAAAGTATATTATATTAAATAAATTTCAATAACTGACAATGAGGATAATTTGTGTTTATTTGGTATTTCTAATTGTTATATTATAAAACAGAATTGTGCTGAATTTAAACTTAATTCCTAAGAAGCTTTTTAATGTATCATAAAAAAACAAGTGAAGATGTGCCACTTAGATGATTCATTATATTGTTTATGCCCATACTAAGCAAGAAGAGATAATTAAACCCCCTAGTGTGTTCACACAGAGGCTTGATAAATGTTTATTAATTATTATGGATGTGCTATAGATAACAATAGACAATATATATTGGATCATTTAGAATCAGCTGGTGTCGAGTTTCAGAGTTGAATTTTTCTCATTTCATTGCTCTATTGCCTGAATATAGCTTTAACTTGAATAATTAAATTGAAGACTCTCTTAAGCAAAACTCTCTAAAGCAATCTTGAAAGAGAACATTGTTGAACAACAAGTTCCAGCACCAACTCTACACTGAATATTTTTAACAGTCTTAGGAAACCATTGGTTTGATAATAGCTACTCCTTGGACATCAGAATTTAATTAGGCAATCTTGTATTGGACACCAGATTAAGTAAATGGATAGTTAGCAACCTTAGATCACATGGCACGAAATAAATCATAATACAAGACTTCTTCCATTTACTTCCTTCCTTCTATAGTGCAATACTAAATTGGTTTGAGATAAATGGTTTCCATCATAAGCCTCTGCTGAGGACAAAAACCAGAAAATGACACTATTAATATACTGAAGTTGCCTCATTATTCAGAAAGATTAGAATAAAGAACTGAGATAACAGGCCTGTAGATTGTTTTCCTAGCATATTAGAGGGCTTTGCTAATGACTACAAAGTTTGATTATTTATGTATACATCACAAAAAGTAAGCATGACAGTAGTGTTAAGTAATTAGGAATATGTTTCAATTTTCAAGATTTCTTACATACTTTCTTACATACTTTTTCTCTTGTAAGCTTATGAAGTAATTAATCTGATTGTATAGACTTTCCTAATAGGTTAAAAGAGACAATATATAAGAATTTTTCAATGAAAATTTTAAGCCAGCCATTTATACTTATATGTATTATGGAGTAAATTATACCTATGACTGTTCATGATTCTGGGTAATTATTTCAGAAAGAGTCATTATATTTCCTTTTAAACAGTTGTAATATAGCTGATTAATGCTTTAGAAAACTCAGAGGAGCTCTAAAATAAGTGATCTAATGGGTGATGATAATATTTTTGTTTGCTATCATGTAAGTCAATGAGGTCATTTTCCTTCCTGTAGGCAGAACTCCAAGTTAATATCCTTTTACAGATATGAGTATCCCTAGCATGGACATAACAAATTGATAATGGAAACTAATTAATGCTGGGAACCCAACACTATTTGAGATCTCATATTTAAGAGTTGCTCATCTTTGAAATTCTCCTTCACAAGCAGAGTAGCTTAGAAGGTCTATGTAAGAGTTGAATTTTAAGTGTAATAAAATTTGAGTTTCCTAGGATAAAATTCCATACAAGAATAAGTCTCTTTCAATTTCATAGATGGGCAGAAAAAGTTAACAGTGCACAAATGTGGTAAATAACCATGAATAAATTAATACAAGTAAATTATTTTCCAGAAAGTTCTCAGTAGATTTTGAAAATCATTTAATCATATCCTCAGTTTTGTATTTATATCAGAGCTGTGCATTTGTGTTCATTTTATTTTTTTTGTTATTTGAATACATTTTTTGCTTAGGATGGTACAGGTAACAGATGCTGAAAGTCCTAAAAACACTAATGTTATTTTCAAGAAAGAGAAATGCAGAGAATTTTTAAAAGCTATTTTGTCACTTCAAAAGTATTTGAAATATAAGTTCCAGAGGGCAAAGGGGAAGGTGAATTATCTGAAAGAGGAGTGATGACATTGCTATTTTCAAATGTGCTGAAGATTAACTGTATCTGAAGAGGTAAATCCAGGTAGGTAAATGAGTTTAGTCAACCTGCTAAATAATTCTGATTATTTAGAATCACTGCATGTGACATTAACAGATTGACAACACACTTATCTCACCTCTACAAGAACTTGGATTGTTAAAACCAGTACTGTAACTAACAACAACAGCATCAAGAAAACCCAAACTTAAAACCTACAGATCAAACACCAAACAAGATAAATATTACCCCCAAAGAAAGTCAACCTATCACACAACAAATGCCTTGGTGATCTTGCTGAGTCAAAACAAACAGTAATTACGAGGGCAGGATGGAAACCAGCAGACAGGGTTATGTTTGATCACACATCAGGCTTTGCCTTTTTCTTCTTTCTGTTATAGTCAGGGCCATAATCATAGTGCCCCATTTAGATGCCACGTCTGGGTCAAAAGACACATTCAGAGATCCAAATAAGCACTCTGAGTAGGAGAAAACTATTGACCTATGGACATCTTTACTTGCATGTTGATTTTTATTCAACATATAATTTATTCTGATGTAAAGTAGATGATACATAGTTTGAAGCTCTAGAATAATTTTGCAGCAGGAATATGTCCTAATAGGATATTATTCCAATTAACATATTCCCGAACACTTTGGAAATGGCATGGTAATGAAGTAAGTCAAACTTAACAATAACAGTGCAACATAAAAGATGAGGCTCAGACACAGAAGTCTCTAACTTGAAGTCTATTGCAACTGCTTTTCCTCATTTTTAAAACATAAGAGCTAAAGTATTTTTCTAAGACTTTATTTATTTATTTGACAGAGAGAAATCAGAAGTAGGCAGAGAGGAAGGCAGTGGGGGGGGGGAGCAGGCTCCCGCTGAGCCGAGAGCCTAATGTGGGGCTCAATCCCAGGACCAGGACCCTGAGATTATGACCCTAGCTGAAGACAGAGGCTTAAACCACTGAGCCACCCAGGCGCCCCAGAGTTGAAGTATTTCTAGAACACTGCACACTTCCAGATTCAGTGACTGTATACATTTTGTAACATCAGATTTCAGATTTTAAAATATAGGAATACATTTACATTCTTTGCATTGAGATATCCCAGAGATTGGTATCATTAGGTATTGTTTCAGAGAGTAGTCACTTCAGTTTTAAGGATTCACTCTTGTATAATTCTACACGCTCTGATCCAATTTAGTAACAGAGAAAGAGATATAGGGCACTGTGGTTAATTGTAGAAAATGATTGCCAATGACTATTTCTGAGGTCTGGGAAGCCATCTGAAAGATCAAACAGTACACAGAACTAGGTACAGTGTATTGTAATTAAGCATCACAGCTAATGGCCCTCGAACAAAACTCTGCTGGAAGACACAGTGATTAGAGACACCTGCAGGTTAATAATTAGAAGCATCTGAGCACAGAAGCAATTAATATAGGAAAACTCTCCCAGGAGAGAAAAGGCTGAGTAATAAACAAAGTAAGATTCCTTCCAAACTCTCATTTAAAAAAGTCTGTGCTATTAAAATATCACCAAGTCCAAACTTTCTAAAGAATGCGTTAAAATACTTATATGTAGTTGTTCTGTAGCATATGCTTTTAAGTTTGCTGGACTCATAAATGTTTTCATTCAGTGTAATCAGCAAGGATTCTTTTTCTGCATTTACCACGCGAGTATGAAACAATTTGGAGGTATTAAGGATCAGGTATGAGGACTCGTAGGAATGATTTGAGAGGCAAAACAAAGACCACTGATGCTGAATTTATATCTGAATTTCTAGAATTTTTAAGAAGGAAGACTCTAAAAACCTGATTTTTCAAAATAAAAACCATACTAACATGTCTAATGAACTATTTATAAGTAAAAATTAACTTTTAAGGTGTGAAACTCCTTTGGTTTTCATAGAGAAACATTTGCATCATTTCAGGACAGCATGTTTTTTTTTTTAATATTCAATAACTACTTTTGGCTACAGAGTGAAATGTGTTCAGATGGCATACATTCCTCTATTTTGTGCTGATCATCTTTTAATCTTTATTGTGTATATGTATAAGCATTCCTCATTTCAAAATTGTATCAGTTTTAGACATTTTAAATACAAAATATTCAATTAGGTCCCACTGTTCATTTTCTGTTCCAAGCTGATTGCAAAAGTAGATGTTTGGAGGGTATATAGCAAAGGCTAATGTATTCCTAAGCAAAATGGAAAAATGATAAACCAGGAAAAAGAGAGACATTAAAGGACATTAAAGGACTGCTCTGGCCATGTGACCTAATCATTAAAAAACACTTCCAGGGGGGAAAAAAAAATCTAACATTACAGAAATACGGATTCATGAATTATGTATAGTCATAAAGGCCCTTGGAAAACATGTAAAATTCAAGCCCTAAATCATTACTTTGAGAACTACTTCTATTATTTTTCTTTGTCTTAAAATGAATAATTTGCAACAGAATCCCAATTCATGTATTTCCTATAGCAAAATTTACTTGGTCAAATACGAAAGATAACATATTCTAATTTATTTTTGCTTTCACTTTTTAAAATAGTATTATCTTTTGTTCAGAGGGACAGATGTTGAGCAGTTTTAGTACACAATGGTTCAGATTTAATTATAATCCAAGTTGACTATGAGCAAACATTATAGACAGCATAAAGGTACTATAACATACTAGCTTTATTATCATTATATTATCATTATTATTACATTACTGCTTCAGAATGTCTCTCTTTGTATGCAATCCATATCAGATTTGTTCTGTTACTATAGCTCCTGCTTCTTGATCGCCCTTGTTAGCCTTGATCTTATAGACTTAAAATAACCTCAGGGGCCTTTATGGATACATTCTGTTTGCTAGGCTTATTCATTGCTATGCTGCTTTTTTTTTAATGTTCCTTCAATCTGAATTTCCTTGTCCTCTTCTTTTTTTCCAAGAAAGATGTGACACTTATGGGGATTGTTTAGGGATTGTCATCTGGTCTCTAGCACTTTGATACTCAAAGTGATGTCCCATGGGCCTCAGCTGGAAGCTTGCTAAAAATGCAGATTCTTATCCCTCCAACCCAGACCTTTCTGAATCAGAGGTTTCACTTGAACAAGATCCCAGGAAATCCAAATGCACATTCAAGTTTTAAGAGCATTGTACTTGGCACCAAGTGCATACTGGCTTAAAAGTGAAAATGTGATTTTTTCTCCTCTTCCCTACACATTTCCTTTGACTATACTTTCAATTAAAAAAGAAAGAGTAATTAGGAAATGGCATGGAAATGCAGTAGAGGAATGGAAGTTTAGATAAAGTTACAACTAAAGAAATCACCTTGTGGATCTTTTTGCTGAATAAATCTAAAGGCTTGGTTCAGTTGAAATTTACATTCAAATTTAAGAATCTTATTCAATAATTCTCCTCTCACATGTTTATTGTTCTAGCTGAGTACATTATTTGTTTTGCATTTTTGTTTAATTTTAGAGACCATGATATATTATCCCTCTTTGTAAGCACCGGAAAAGGAAAAGTCATTTTCACATTATTAACATGCAGCTTAGAATTTTCCTTTTTTTCTCTGTTCTTTCTTTCTTTTTTTTTTTTTTTGGAAGCTTAGAATTTTCAATCATTATGCTACAGGACATCAAAGCCTTGGTTCCTTTTCAGCTTCTTTTCTATTTTTATAGTATCTGTGGGCATTTGAGTATGCAGAATTTTGTCCTAGACTACTTGTTCTCCAATTACAAAAGTTTCTTCTCTCTACTGAGTAAATGAAAAAGGAAAATAGTGATAGGTGGTGAAATTTTACTTGGTAATTTTGGTTTATAATTTTTTAGTATTGGTCTCAGCTCAGACTTTTTTTTAAAATTTTAAATATTTTTCTTTATTTATTTGATAGAGAGAGAGCACATGAGAGAGGGGATGATCAGAGGGAGAGGCAGATTCCCCACTGAGCAGGAAGTCTGATGCAGGACTTGATCCTGAGACTCCAGGATTATGACCTGAGCTGAAGGCAGTTGCTTAACCAACTGTTAGCTCAGACTTTATCAAATATCAGATTTTTTTATACTTATTTCCATGGGAAATGTTTAAAGAGAGCCCAAAATAATTTCCATTGGAAGCCAGTTACATACAATCATTAGAATGAAAAGGATTAATTTTAGTGAACGGGATTTTGACTTTGCTTTGCTTTTGTATTCTTTTGAATAGTCATTGATAAAGTGGAATAATGGATAAGTCTCCTTTGAGTCACTTTTAGTTTTTATTTCACTTCATTTAAGGCTAGTGGCTTAAGGAACTTTCCAAAACCCTAGTTGTTAAAAATGTTTGAGTAAAATTACCATTAGCCAGAATTCAAAAGTGTTTTTTTATTTACCTCTGTACCTACTTCTTTTCTTTTCCCTTTTTTTTTCCCCTTTTTTTTTTTTTTTGAGAGTGGGAGGGAGTAGGAGGGGGTGGGAGTGGGGAAGAGGGAGAGGGAGAGAGACTCTTAGGTAGGCTTCATGCCCAATAGAGTCCAACCTGGGGCTCAATCTCACAACCCTGAGATCATGACGGAGCCAAAATCAAGAGTCACATGCGTAACAGACTGAGCTACCCAGGTAACCCTGTATCCATTTTTTATAAGGTTTCCTGAAGGTTCACTAAAGGAAGTACTCAATGAGTCATGGGGGCAAAATGGGCTGGACTGAATTGTGTCCCTTCAAAACTGATATAAGGAGCCCTTAATCTCCAGTGTGACTATATTTGGAGTTTTAGTTTTTAGGATATAATTAATGTTAAATTAGGCCATGAGGGTGGAATCCTAACATGATAGAATTTATGGCCTTCTATAAAGGGGAAGAACTCTCCCTCCAGACTTTCTCTCCACACACACACACACACACACACACACACACACACACACACACAGGCACACATACACACACAGGAAAGGCCATGTGAATAGAGCAAGAAGGCAAATGTTTTCAAGCCAGAAGAGTGTTCTTACTAAAATCCAACCATGCTGATATGCTAATCTCAGACCTCTAGCCCCAAGAAGTGTGAGAAAGGAAGTTTCTGTGGTTTAAGCCACCCAGTCGAGGGTATTTTGATATGACAGCCTTAATAGACTATGCCCGATTTTGATACTGAGAAGTGTGGTTCTCCTGCAACAAAAACCTAAAAATGTGGAAGCGACTTTGGAACTGGGTAATGGGTGGAGGCGGGAAACGTTCTAAGGAACACGCTAGAAATAGGAATGCCAAAGGTGATTCTGGTGAAATCTGAGGCAGAAATAAGGAATTCGGTACTGGAAACCAGAGGAAAAGTGACTTCTGCTATTAACTGACAAAGAATGTCACTGAACTGTCTTCTGGTTTATTGTGGAGTATAGAACATGCAAACATTGAAATGAGATCTTTAGTTGAGATTTCTAAGCCAAGTGTAGAAGGACCATCTTGGTTCCTCCGGCTGCTTTTCATAAAATGTGAAAAGAGAAATGAGTTGAGAAGAAATTATTAAGCAAAAAGGAACCTAAACTTAAAGATTTGGAAATTTTTTAGTCTATCCATATTGGGAAAAAAAGAGAGAAAGAGAAAGCATTTGTGAAGAAAACACCAAAAAGTATGGCTGGACTATCACTTGCTAAAAAATTTATGGGATTATACAAGAGATAAAAACAACAACAACAACAACAAAACAAAACAAAACAAAACAAAAAAAACCCTCCTTGTGTTTTCTCTCTCTTGACTACTTACTGTTCCAGAACTTCTACATGGCCATGGAGCACAGAATAGAAAATTAATTAGGCTTGGTCTCTGACCTAACAGCATAATATACTGAAAGAAAAATAAGTTTGGCTGTGTATTGTCTGCATATGATTCAGATTACCATCCTTTGAGCAGAACTAAAATATTCCTGAGAAAAACCTTTAAACTAACTTTAAACTGGTTTGTGCAGAAAAACTTAATCATCACATTTCCTATTCAGTGCTACTGCTATTAGAAGCTCTAACTTCCAGGGCGCCTGGGCGGCTCAGCGGATTAAAGCCTCTGCCTTCAGCTCAGGTCATGATCCCAGGGTCCTGGGATCCAGGCTCCCGCATCGGGCTCTCTGCTCAATGGGGAGCCTGCTTCCCCCACTCTCTCTGCCTGCCTCTCTGCCTACTTGTGATCTCTGTCTGTCAAATAAATAAATAAAATCTTAAAAAAAAAAAGAAGCTCTAACTTTCAAATACTAATAAAATGATACCATTTTATGTTATATGTTCTTATAAAATATTTGTGTAATTTGAGAGTCTTGGAAAACATAGAAATATTCTGTTTTTTTTTCACTTTTATGGAAAATGTAAAATATTTTCTTAGGATTTAGAAGTTATTTTCCCTAAATTTGAATATCTTAAAAATGATAGTATCTGGTAGGAATCTATTTAGTAATATTTAGGTCATCAAATAACAACTCAAATTTATTGTTCTGAAAGAAAATGTCAGCAATTTCTAATTGCAGTGAAATAGCAAGAATTTCATAAATTTTATTTCTTACATATAGTTATTCTGGTTAAGGTCTTATTTCATTGAATACTGGGGCACTTATTTTTGCAGAGCTGAGAGTGAGGCATAGAACAAACTGAGGGGGTGTGGGGGAGGGGTGTTGGGAGAGGGTGGTGGAGTTACCTTATATGTTTAAATAAAAATAAAAAAATACAGAAAAAATGCAGGTGATCTTTACAAGCCAGAAAAGGCAAGGAATGGATCCACTACTAGAAGTTCTAGAATTGATGCAACTTTACTGACACCCCAATTTCAGCACCTTGAAACCCATTTTGGGCCTCTGACCTCTGGAATGGACTAAATTTCTACTATCTTAAACCACTAAGTTTGTGGTAATTTGTAAGAGCAGCAATAGGAAACTCAGGTACTCTCCTAGAAGGAAACGATTCTCACATTAAATCATTAAGCAATTAAGTCAGAAAGAGTGAATTCAGTTACATAGGTAGCATCTCAATCAACTGTTCCCATGGAGTCAGGTGACAAGTGTTCTTGTCCTACCGCTGTCATTGACTAACTGGGTAAATTTAGGAAGTCATCTCACCTGTCTGAACCATGTGTCCTCTTCTTTGCATCAACTATGAAGCACTTAAACAAAATCATCATCTCTTAAATTTTCTTGACTAATTCCATACCCTTTGAAAGCTTTTCCCATTCTTCTTCTATTTAAATTTCAATGGACTTTAATTTTGGTTGTCTGAATTATGGTAAAATAAGTTCATTAATATTGTGTGTAAGTGTGTGTGTATGTGTTTTAAAAAACAACAACAACATAATTTCCTTCTATCCCCAAGCTTTTGCCGTAACTTTCTGGGCTGTGGAGGAAGTGGTGGCTTGAGAATCACAGTAGGAGAGAATCACTCTCTTGGCTTTGAAAATCTGACCTCAGACAAAACCATGCCAACCCAACTTCTGGAACTTTTTATATAGTTTGAAAATTAATCAGGAATACCCTCAGGATCTCTTAAGAAAATTTCTGGGCAATAATGAATAATTAATCGAAGGAGAAGTCAAGAAATGTGATGGTGGCTTGATCAGTTATTTCATCTAATAACTTGCAATTTGGCTTCAGAAGATTCTTAATGCTAAGATGAAGTGTGGACAGACAAACACAGAGTTAATGGTTCTTGGAAGTCAAAGGCACTTTTTTTTTTTTTTATTGGTCTGAAAACAAACAACTAACTTCTACATAGAATGTTTAACCTAAAGCCTTTGTTTAACCTAATGGCACTTAAATTCCTTTTCTCAAATTCCCAGGGTGACTTATCTTCTCAGTCAATCAAATGAGGCTGGCCCACTAACGTGCTCACCTCTCTAACTGAGGGGTCTCAGGGAAACTGACATTCTTTAGCTTACTTCTGTTATGCTTCTGTTTGGTTCTTTCTCCATTCTATTTATTCAGCTAGTGCCATTCTC
Source organism: Taxidea taxus jeffersonii (assembly GCA_003697995.1). NCBI lineage: Eukaryota > Metazoa > Chordata > Mammalia > Carnivora > Mustelidae > Taxidea > Taxidea taxus. The sequence goes on along the minus strand of ML105746.1, from coordinate 153,497 downwards.
TGTTTCAAGGCCACCAGGGTCAATAACCAAATTAGAAGGAGACCAAGGCCTGGCCATTCTGGGTGGTAAACCTCAGAATACCCAGTGTGCCTCTGACAAATAGAAGGAATGAGGAGAGAAACTCTTTTCCTAGCATTGGCCACTCTTACGTCAAGTGAGCAAATTTTATGAGAAAGCTTTCAGGGCAAAGTACATATTTTACAGGGTGTGCTACTGCTGTTTCAGTTCTCTCGGTTTCTGGAACTGACAGTACAAGATGACCAATGAAATCGAGAAGTGCCACAAATTTGCAGAAAGCACATTGCTCACTTTATTCCATAATTCAGAGAACATTTTTAAAAAATCAGAAATTCAAACAAAAAGTTTGCTTGCTGACTATACAAGGAGATTTTCTACTTCTAAAATGCCGAGTGTTCTCAGGAGTCTATATCGATTCCAGACATTACATAAAAAATAAAATAATTCCCATGGTTTACATGTCATTCAATATACCTTTATTCCAGCTCTGAAATAATTAAAATATTTATGAAGCTTTTTTCCTTGCCCTAGAGCCCATGAACTTTGCCTTAGAAGAGGCTTAAATATTGACTGATTATCCATTGTAATGTGACATTTATTAACCTATATAATGTTTAATGTGCACTAAAAGTAATCTTGGTTTAACATTATTTTTCTGAGGAAAAAAAAATTTGGATATTTTTTTAGTCAAGTAAGAGTTAATAATACAAGATTTGTTTTACTTATAAGGGATTTTAAAGCATCAAAATTCATACAAATTCTTTGTAGGAACAAAGCAGAATATCACTTTTTTATTACAGTCTTGAAATTGTCAGCATCTAACAATATTTAGGACTTCTATGCTGCTATTGTTCACTTTGATATAATGAATGCAATTTTTTTTTTTCTGCCCAGACACATTGGATGACTCTGGCCTACGTAAATATAGAATACTTAACAGATGCAATGGAAAGCAACAGAAGAAAGCATGCAGAAGTCTTAACAGTAAATGTATTTTGTAGAAACATGAAATATATGAAATCCAAAGCCTTAGATCCACAAGTATGAATATTTTTAATGCAAACAAACTTGCTGCTAAAGATGCACCTAGTTCTAATTTAAAGTTTGGGGAAAATATATGAAAAAATTTCTGATGCCATAGAATTTATACTATTAAATTCTCTTCTTGGAATGCAATACATTATTTGAAAATATTACAAGAATTTAATTTATATATTTCTTTCTAATATGCAGAGTTCTTTAATTTCTAAAGACTAAAATGAAAATAGGTTTAAATCCACAGATATAGCTGCCAAGAAACAAAAAGTTTTTTCTGAGTGTTAGGGTTATGAATAATTTGTAGTTTTCACTATATTTTCTGTATTTTCTCAGTGTTTTATGGATGTCTGAGTTGCTTTTATAATTAAAATTCTCAGGTTACTATCTAAACATCTTATTCGAGTCATATTTTAAGTGTTTCCAGGAAGAACACACTAGTTTCTGGTCTGAAAGACAAATCAGAAACAAAACAAAACAAAACAAAACACAGGAACACTTTAGTCACTAGGTCGAGTTTCTTGCTCAATTTATAAATATCATTTTTGGATTATATTTCTAAAACTTAAGAGATACAATCTCTGTAGAATACAAAAGAATCAAAAGTGGTTATTCTGTTGGCAACTCAATTAATATTTCAGTGACATTTAGGACAAATCTCCAGGTGTTACAATTTTCCAAGTTTAGCGCTTTCAGTAAAAAAAAGAACCAAAGAAAATAAAAAAAAAAAAATGATGAAGACTTACTGCTGAGCGCCAGCCCTGTCATTACTTCCGCCAGGTTTGTGTCCCTATGGCCATCTGCGGCCACAGCCCTTCCCTGCTAATTACAGCCATGGTCAGCCCAATTTTGATAAAACCAAAGGCTAGTCTCTTTCAGATCTACTGTTGTCACAGTTAGCCAGACACTGACTTCCCAAGAAACAGGCTGGCTGCCATTCAGAGTCATGAATCTCCGTAATAGGGAACAATCACAGACCTGTTCCTCAGCTCCCAATTTCCATGCAAAACGTGATTATTTCTTTATAGATCCCACCAATCGTTTTCCTCAAGTGAGTTAGTGATTGCTTGAATTGTAGATACCTCAATGTTTTTCAAAGACTAAATCCTGGATTCAGTTAGGTGAAACTCCGCAAAGTACAGAGGAATGAAAACTGAGACTAAAGTATAATTATCTAGAGATTTCAAAATAGCAGCTGAGGACCAAGGATGTAGAGAAAAGAGTTTCTGAGAAGAGCTGATCACCACATGACCCAGAACCAAAACAGTCACTGAGTCATATATCATTTTCAACTCCCAAACTACTGAATAAGCCTAATGCCTTCATTATTGTCGTTGGTCTTTATGGGTATAAGGGCTACAAAGCCTGATGAAGTAAATCTGTTATTTAGAACTCTTTACATCTTCTGTTCTACTCTAGAAAAATTCCCTAAGTTAATTTCACAATTACCATACTTAATCAAATAAAAACTAAATAACTAAATGTATTTTATGACCCAAGTTTATTTCTTTGTGGGTGGATGAGGGAGCGTTTGGCAGAGTTCCTTTAATGTTTCCTCATTTAAAAGTCAAAAGAAATTTCTTTCTTATACTATATCTCTAAAAGAGGAAGAGAAAAGGAAAGAAAAGAAAAGGAAAAGAAAGAGAAAGGAAGAAAGAAAGAAAAAGAGAAAGAGAAAGAGAAGAAAGACTGATCAACCATTGGAAAAGGCAGGTAATTGGAGGACAGGACAAGATGTATTGGATGGAAGCTGGGTTACAATTAACTAAATAATTTTTTGACTCAGCATGTGGACACTCAAAATCTTGTGTACCTATGTCATTTTGCCTTATCTTTAAGAAAACTGACATTTTGCGAAACTAAGCAAGATTCATTTTCGGCTTCCAGAGTATCTGCTATTTTAACATGTCATTCTCTTAATTTAGGGATATAAAGAGAGATTGTAGTTAATTTCATATAAAAAGTTATGTTGATTTGTTGGTATATTCAATTTACTAAATATGTGGGCATATTTAATTTAATTATTTAATTAATATTGGTTGAATGTCAGATACTGTCCTAGACCCTAGGTAAAAAAGATGAATGAGACATGCTCTCTAGGAGTCATAGTCCAGCAAGAAACTGCAGTTTAGTGCAGAGAGATCCCTCCTCAAACTTACACCAGAGATAATCTTCAAAGTCAAGCTCATACACATTATGGGAACTTGGGCTTTCTAGAAAACAGGAAGATCACCTGAACACATGTTTCTAAATAGCAGTCTTGATTGGCTATAGGAGAATCATTTGGAAAACATTAAAAAAAAAAAAAGATACCTAAGGTCCATATCATGTCTATTGCATCAGACTATTGAGGTGGGCTAAGAATTTATAATTTTAAAAATGTCCCCAGGTAATTTTTTTTTTTTAAGTAGAGCCCAAGACGGGAGAGGGGGAGTGGGGCTTGAACTCACAACCCCGGTATCAAGACCTGAGCTGAGATCAAGAATCAGATGATTAACCGACTGAACCACTCAGGCGTCCCCCAAAATACCCTTCAGTCATTCTGATGAAAGTCAAGTTCATGAATGACTGCAAGGTTCAAAATCTTCTTTTGAGGGGCATACATCCGAAGAAGTCAATCGTTTGTGGCATAAGACCATATAGCTATTATTTATACTGTTTTCACATAGTGGTAATATTACTGAATTAGAAAATCATTCCAATTTTTCTGCCGTGCACTAAAGAAAGGAAATACATGTTAGCACAACACAAGTTATTCCTCTGACAGAGGCCTTTGGAATTCGTGGTACTCTACATTGCAAAACCAGGGCATGTTTTTAGATCTTTCATAAGCATAATCTGATAGATAAGGATGATGTCTAGTCTTTTTTGTTTGTCTATTTCTTTACCGAGTCTTGCCATGTATCCAACAGGGAGTTTTATCCCTTGTCTCCTATCATTTATACCTCAGAGACAAGTTTCTATATAAACAAGGAGGGGAAAGTGGTGTTTGCCATTAGTTTAGTGATATTATCTATTTGAACTCCTGCTCACTTTTAACCCACACAAGTTCCCTGCATTTGTTCAGTTCAAAAGAATTTCAATCAAAAACATCATTAAATTTGCCATTGTGTCCATTAAAAATTAGTATCTTCTTTCCTTCATTATTATATTCATTAGCCCTTGTCATGGCTCAGTAACACCCTTAACCAAATATTTTTTCTTGCTAAATATATTTGTATGGATGTTACCTTTGATAATGTCTTTTAACAAGTATGTATCTAAAACTCTCCAAAAATATTTTAAACAAACAGAATTTTTTTTAGATATAGCTTATAGCTATATATGTATATATAGCTATATATAAGCTTTATCTTATAGGTATATTTTAGGAACATTCCCCGCCCCCCCAGTCTTTCTGCACTAGAAGGCTAAAATCACCTCCCATTTTTTTTTTTTTTTTGGAAATATTGCAAAAGCCAAGTATCTGTTCAACTCACAGCATTGCCAAAGGTGCAGAAACTTGCAGATTGTAGAAAAAAAAGCTTCCCTGGGGAATTTTGGGGGGGTCATCATATAACATTTCTCTAGTCTGGGGATCAGGGAAGTAATATCTTAATCCATGTGGGTTGAAGTTCCTCCTAGATGTGCCCTAATTCAATAGGTCTTAGGAAATTGGATAGGTTATGTGGTATTTGAGCAATTTAAAACATGTCTTTGAGAGTTTAATAAATCAATTAGCAGAAAATATTAAGTGTGTCATAATTACTTGGGATTGGACATGAAGACAGAATGGGAAGAACAGAATTAAGATTGTTAAGAACACTTTTAAATTAGGATCAACCCAAATGAAACCAATCCACAGACCTTACATTGCACTTTTATCCTCCCAGCAAATCATCAGAGGTATAAACAGCCCTAGCAAGGGGCAAATTCCATTATGAAGTAACTGTTTTTTTCAATACGAATGAAGGCAATATGTTATTTTTAAGGACTCTTCTAGCTCTGATATTCTCAGTTTCAATAGTAAAATAAATGATATTTTAAAAAGTGGTCAATATCTACCAGTCACAAAAAATATTCACCGAATGCTATAAATATCCATTTGTTGCCCCCTCCCCCCCACCCCCCCGCCAAAAGTACTTTAAGTTCCTAACAATGTGTGTGTGCAGATCTATATGCTTACTAGTGTGGAGGCAGTGTATGGAATATTAAGCGTAACTAGGTTTGTATCCTAACTCTATTGCCTGCGTCACTATCAGCAAGGTACATGAGCTCTCGGGGCTTCCATTTCTTCATCTACATAAACAGCATAATGATTTCTATTTCTTAGGGTTTGCAGAGGATTAAATGAGTAATGTAAATGTAAATGTAAAGCACCAAGGAAGGAAAAAAAACAACAACATGCCCAGAATGAGTGTTTACTGAGTGTTATTATCTCTTGGGTTTCTTTTTTCATGCATCCCTATCTCTTCTCTCTTCAACTAAAATGCTCTGGTTAGAATTTAAAGTTTTCACATAGTCCTATATTACAGCTAGAGAGAATTATTCCTAATATTATTTAGTGATACACTTAACAGAAGAAATGCACATTAGCACAATGCATGCTATTCATTCGAGAAATGTGAATTAGTTCCTACTATGCTATGTTGCAAAAGCAGAGAGTGATTTTATATGTTTTGTACATGTAATGTGGCATTTGAAGACTATTTAAATATTTCCTTTTCATTCCCACATTGTTACCATTGTTAATCCATTTATTGTAAAACATAAGATGATTCCTGTGATTTCTTACTGAGTTATTTGGCTGAGAGGCAGGCAGAGGGATAGGGGGTAAGCAGGCTCCCTGCTGAGCAGAGAGCCTGATGCTGGGCTCAATCCCAGGACCCTGAGACCATGTCCTGAGACGAAGGCAGAGGCTTAACCCACTAAGCCATCCAGTCACCCTTGCTGAGATTTTTAGATTCACTTTACTTAGTGATTTTTAAAAAGGTTAATTTATTTATTTGAGAGAAAGAGAGAGAGAGAGCACATGCAAGAGGGGGAGGGGCAGAGGGAGAGGAAGAGAGAATTTCAAGCCCACTCCCCACTGAACATGGAGCTCAAGGGCGTGGGACTCCATTTCAGGACCCTGAGATCATGACCTGAGTCAAAACCAAGAGTCGGATGCTTAACTGACTGAGCCACCCAGGTGCCCCCTTAGGGATTCTAACAGCAACAGAAGCAACTTGGAGTATCATCTGATAACTGTATGGATACGATTTTATTAAGATGCTATCAGAAATTTACCAGTGCAATTTGCCCTAATTTATAAATCAAAAGTTGTGATTTATTGTCTTGACGTGCCTTGCCTAAGTTTTAACAAACTGATGAATGTAACAGATGTGTACTTGTAGGTGAGAGCTCTGACTCCAAAAAGAGAATCTGTGGTCAGTTCTTGTTCATTGAGGAGCAGTGAATCAAGACAAGCATGTTATAACAGAAGAAAGTGGAAGATGAGAAGAAGAGAAAAGATTATTTAGAAGAGCATACTCTTCGGGGGGACAGATTATAAATTTGTAATCTTAAACCCAAGAACTGCAGATGGTGAGGGGCAGCAAACATTAGTAAATGAGGGAGGTTGCCAAAAAGAATCTGTGTTGAATGAAAAAAATAGTTGTAATTTACAAAACTGAAATGTAGATTTCTTTTGCTATATTTGAAATTGGGTTAGATCTACCTTTATGCCCTCCGCCTACAAAAATGTATACTGTTATATGCATAGAATACTCCTAAAATAGGTCTGAATGCACATTGCCTGATAATTTATACTGAAAAAAAATCAGTTTGTATGGGGGTGGGGTGGGAAGGGGATGATACTGTCAAGCCTCTAATACCAGGAGAAAGCACACACTTTTAGGGGGTAAGAAGGAGGGCAGAGTGTGTCAAGAGGAGTCCCTGGCATGAAATACATACCTGATATTTTTATCATTTGTTTCAGGTATTACTGGCAGCCCCAGTATCATATCTAAAACTCCATGGAGAAAACAAGGTTCTCTCTTTTTGAAAGCACCTGCCCTTTCCCTTTCTCATGCAGTGAGTTAAATTTTCCCCCCATATGTAAGTTTTCAAGGACAGACTCAGCAAATGTTTTTCTCTAAATAAACATTTCTTTAATTTTTAGAATTCCTTTCTAATTTGAAGCAATTTACAAGACCAAGGCTGCTAAAGCATTCCTTTGGAAACTGATGCTAACATTTGCTATGAAAAGAAACCGAAGCAATACTCAAATTCATCCTGGATACCTTTCTGTCCCAGAGAACAGCATTAAATAAAATGCACTCCCCCCAACTTGAGCTTCAAGGACTGTGGCCTTTTAAAATGTAAATGTCTAGGGGCTAAATTTTGCTTCAATCCAAACTCAGATTAACACAAATAAATAAAGCAAAAGAAGCAACATCAACGCATAACATTCTAGATGCACATAAGCCTCTTACAAAATGGTCTTATCTGGAAGATGATCCCTGAGCCTGTCTGCCTCAATAGCACTCCCACCCAACAGACTGAGGCTGTTATCTGTGTAATGTAGAAATGCCTGATTAACCTATATTTCTTACTAAAGTAAGAAATGGATGCTTTATGGCAGACCAATGACAAGTTTTTCACTGAACAGGATTTCCCTGGAGAGCAAAGGTCAAGCTGATAGTCCATTATATGCCATTTCCTCCTGTCTTACAAAATAACAGTAATTTGGGCTAGTGTTAATACTCTTCAACATATAAACACTTAATAAATGTCTGTTGAATTGAACCAATGCCCTCCTCCTCTCCGTGCTTAAAAATAAGTGGTGGTCATGCTTTTCAGTTAAAATGTAGCTACTATCTGATTGTGAGACAGTACATTATATATTCCAAGTCACTTAGTGACTTTACCCTGGTAAGTCACTAGAAATGGCTGAACAATTAACATATAGTTCATTAAATGAGTAAGATCAGGCCCTTGAGAAAATCCCAGGGCACTGGAAAGTAGCAGTTGAGATGTGCAGGTGCGTCTACTTATAGCTAGTGTGGATTATGAAAATTATCCTACTTTTCTCTTATTCAGCCTGATTACATATAAACAATCACTCTCATTTTTCATTTGTTTTTTATTTGCCAAAAATAAAATATTAAATGAATTTAAAAAATAATTTTAAAATAAATTTTAAAATAATTTTAAAATAAATTTTAAAAATAAAATATTAAAATAAAATAACTGCCAGATCTATGGCACAGAAGGTTTATGGAACAAATGATGATTTAAGATTTAAACCCTAAGACGCTATTGAGAATTAAATATAAAGAAGTTACAGAGACAAAATGCTTAGCATGGCTAACTAACAGAGATGGTCATCAATAGTTCTCTAAACCTGGGGTGTTGGATAGTGCTAAATTTATCATTATTAGCTCCCAAATGGATTGACTTTGTTTTAAGGTAAATTAGTAAAACTAACTTTTTGGAGTATAATTTAAGTTTGGGAGCAATAATATTTTAAAATAATAATTACATTTAGAATTCTAAATGTGGAGTAAAAATATGTACAAAATAATATTTAAACAGTTGGCCCACCTTTTATGGCAAAGGCTTTATGTGTTTGGTAAATGAATCATGGCAAATATAAGTAGTGTTCTTCCAAATAGTTTGTTTTATCTTCAAAATATGAAGTTAAACAACTTTTTTGCACAGCTAACCTACGTGCATTCCTTCTTGTCTTTTTTTCTTTCTTTCCTTCTTTTAAAAGCAGTTGAAGTTACTTACCCATATGGAATGGTAAAAATACATAGAATATATTTTACCACTTTGAATCTGGAAATTCTTTGAAAAACTCATGGACTTCTCTCTCTTTGATCAAATTAAATGGAGTGAAACATGCACCCTCAAGATAGTTTTTAGATAGGAAAAGATCAAATAAAAGCAATTACACTGTAATTTGGCTGGTAAGGCTTAAAATAAGGAGCCTATTGAGAAGCTCTTTCATACTTCAACTCCTGCATAAGTAGCCTGATTTTTATGTTTAAGTTAATATAATCATACTGAAGTACCTACTAAAATACATGGCAGCTATAATTGATCCTAAAATTCTACCTGCAGGAATAAAATGCCTCTTAATTCAAAATGTAATACAGCATTTAAATAAAACGTGAATTAGATCAGCTCTGCTTGAAATCATCTGGGTGGTATAGTCCTTACAGCTTTTAAAATTTCATTCAATGCCTGTAAATAAAAGTTTGTCTGTTTACTGTAGATCAGGCTAATCAGTATTAGTCACAAAAATATCAGTGACCCCTATTTGATAATCTGGAATAATATGACAAGTTCAGTGTAATAAATCTAGTTATTACCTTAGTGATCTGATCTATACCCTTGAAAACCTTAGACTATGGTAGAACAGAGAAGATTGACTCTGTATTTATGTGTCAGAGAACATGTGTTCTGCCCTGGTGTAAGCAGTGCTACCCAAAGAGTGATCCGTGGACCAATGATTGTCCACAAACTGCTTGTTACCAGTTCACAGTGTGCTAGGCACAAAATTTGAGAGTAAGCATTGATAGCAATTTAATAGTTATTTGCTGCTGTTGATTCTAATAATAATTTAAGAACTGGGGGGCTCCTGGCTGGCTCAGTTTGTAGACCATGCAACTCTTGATCTCAGGTGGGGAGTTCAATCCCCACATTGGGTGTAGAGATTACTTAAAAAAAAAAGTGTCAAATATTTATGCATAGCAGCATCTGCAGCAGATAGATCACAAAACATTTATTTAAGAATTGATAGTTTAAAATTTCTATGGCTCTGCTCTTTTATTTTTCTAGTAATTCATTTTGATTGTATTATGCAAACTATTGGGCCAAAACAGACTGCAAAAACAAAACAAAACAAAACAAAAGCAAATTCACAAAAAATGGGGTAGATGATACGTTTGCCTATATTTTTGGATATGTTAAAGTGAAAAGAAAAAGCACAGGGTAGAACTAGAATAATCTCTAGGGAAAATAAACTTCATACTTGACATTTTTAATGACAGCTCAATTGCTCAATAATTTAAATTCTGATTTTCTGCCATTCTAACAGTGCTTTCAATTTAGCTGTGCTAAATCTATTAGTTAGACAAGTATCATATTGTGCAATATTAAAATTTGTCTTTACCTTCAAAAAACTGCAAACTAGCTCCACATTGTGTCATTTGCCATTTCTGGTTATTTTAGTATAAATCTACTCTTAGGTCATTTTTACAACATGCATGTAAAACAGCATTTCAGAAGTTTAGATCATTATAAAGATTGATTTTAATTGTTTACATTCCCATATATATACAATGCCTGATTATCTATTTAGCTAATTTTTAGGCAAGAAAACATTTTTTGGGGGGAGCTGTAGATATCAAAGTTAAACACAAATTACCATCAAGGGCTAGATATACTACTTTTTCTTTATGTATGGAAAATTGCTGCTTATATGTGGAGACCTCCATACACCCACACACGTACAGTGACAAAATTTTTTGATGAATGTCAAAATAAAGGCACACGCTGGGAGTAGGAAATGCTATGATGTCAACTTGAGTTTCTGGCAATTCTACCTTAGAGACATAATGGATGAGAAAAAATGGAACATGGGATATGAAATACAGAGACTAAGAGATTCCCGTGATTAGTTCTGTGATGTCTGTGGAATAATTCTCCTATTCATCAAGATAAAGTGAAGGAAGTTTGGTACCTTAACTGATATTCCAGAACAAAATGATTGAAGTGAGAAATTATTCAACCTACTTTCTTTCATACAGTGAGGAATTTTTTACAGAAAATATAAATCAAGGAAAAGAGCCTCAATATTATAAAAAAACAATCAGATTTATAAACACAAGAAACTGCAGACATGTAGCCATCAAATAAAACATACTGTGAATGACAGCATTCCCATATATATCTTAAGCACTTATCGTTTTAAAAATCTATGACCCAGACCCTATTAAACAAGTGAGCCCATTCTGGAGGAGCATTTTGTTCAACTCACTAGAATGACATGTAGTGGATTACTACAACAGAGAACTACACTGGGCCCCTGGGAAATGTGCCCTCACCCGGAAACATTCATTCTTTTGTACTAGAAACATTGACATTTCATGACAGTAAAATTCCTTAAGACTCATCAGGATTATTTTCATATAAAGAACAAAAATCTTGTTAAACACGAAGAAAAGGCACTTATGGTGTAAAAGGTAATTTATATTTCTTCAAGTATAGATTTAGATGTGCTGTAGTTTAGTATTTTTCTTGCTTGAAACATTGCTTGGTGGAGGTAGTTATTTTCTTTACAGGCATAACATGCGTTATTATAATAATTACGTATGCTAATAAATTTAACTTCAGATATTTAAGAGCCCAACAAATCTTTATTGAGTACGTACAATTCTGTATCTATACAGCAGATGAACAGGTAAGTCCAACAGGGACCATGGCATTCACAGTCTCAGAGGGGAAAAAGATAGATAAAATACCTCTTACAACAGAGTAACTTCTACTCTACACTGTATGATAGATATAAGATAAAGCGATGTATGGGGTATGAAAGTGCAAGTGAGTAACTCACCCTGATTTCACAGAACAACAACAGCAAAACTAGAAAAGTAATATCTGAGCTGGATCTTGAAGGATGTAAAAAAAAATGAACAAAAATCGAATAGGAAAGTAATGTCTGAGCTGGATTTTGAAGGACATAAAAGGGGGGGAAATTTCATGCTCTTTTGACATAGCTTGTGCAAACCCACAAAGACAAATAAATGAACAGCAACCTCAAGAGATTGCAAATAATTTGATGTGGCTGCAAGACAAGCTACAAAGACTGTTGGGAGCTAAGTTTCTGTAATTAGGCCGGTGTTCATTACTAAGTACAATTTTTGCCCTTCTAACAAAAAATGCCAGTGTTACAGTATGGGATAGTTAATGAAGAATTTCAGATGAGAGTTTCAATGATCAGGGTGTGTTCTAGGAAGTCCACTCTATTGGTAACATCGAGACCTAATTTCATAGCATTTGCCTTTTTTTTGAATGATGACATTAAACTAGGTCAGGGGCCATGGAGAAAATGAGAAATGGAGAAAAGGAAAAATATGAGGAACTGTAAAGTTATAAGTTATAAGATCATAGATATTGGAGACCACTCATTAAATCCCCCAAAAGACAAACAAGTCAGGTTGTGGATTTGTTCATTAACTAGGTGGGAGGAGTCTTTACGCACATATACAATGTATGTGTATAGTCACCATGATGTAACTTGAAACAACTTAGAATTTTAGACGTCAATTATAAGTCAATAAAGTTGAAATTAAAAAAGCGAAAACATTGTTCTCTTCTTCTATGTCAATTTTTAGAAGAAAACAAGGTCACCCAGAATAGACATCATTCCCAAATTTTGTGTTTGGATGTTACCACATGACTAAGTTCTGGCAAATGGGATGCAAGAGGATGTATATTGTGTCAGCTTCAGGGAACAAATCCTACCTGCAAGATGGAAGGTTTTCCTTTTTTTTTTTTTTTTTTAAATGTCTTTCTTTTCATTGCTGTCAGAACTACAGGTATGATTCCTGGAACTCTATCAGCTCCCTTGAAGTCTCCTTTTTAGGAAGAGAGAACAGTGACCTGAAGAGAGTCTTAGTTTCTGAAGATATAATTAAAACAAAGTAAATGATCATACATAGCCCTTTATACTTGAGGTCTCCGTTCACTTTTAATAAAATCTCTTCCTAATGATACAGCAGTTAGGAGTGGAGGCAAGGGGGAAAATCAAGTAGAGATTTCTAGCTTGGATGATTACTGTTAAAATTCATGTTCTGAGGGAAGATACTAACTTCAAGATTTAGAAATTTTGACTTAAAAATACCAGAGTGACTTTAAAAGGGAGAGGTCTAGTAGGTGGTGAAGGATACCAGTATGGAATTTGTGTGAATGGCTGGATATAAAAAATTGAGAGGCATAAAAATACATGAAACAGACATGTCACCTCGACAATAGATAGGATGGCCTTGGAGACCACTCAGAGGACATAAAAGAGCAGAGAAGGGAGCTGTAGGGAGCTCCAATGTGTAGGCTATGGGTGAAAGAAGAGAGGGGGAGGAAAAGGAAAAAAAGTGACAGTGGTGACAGTGGTGCTGGCAGGGCTGACCATGGTAACAATAGTAATCGGATCATTTCCACAGCCAGTACTAGATGCTGGGCACAAGCACCTTACCTGTATTAACACTTCCAGTCCTCAAAACAACTCTATCAGTAGTACCTAGCAGATAAGTGAAGTACTGTTATCACCTGCATTTTTAAAATTATTTTTTAAAGATTTTTTATTTATGTATTTGACAGACAGAGATCACAAGTAGGCAGAGAGGCAGGCAGAGAGAGACAGGGGGAAGCAGGATCCCCGCTGAGCAGGGAGCTAGGTCGCAGGACCTGGAGACCATGACCTGAGCCGAAGGCAGAGGCTTTAACCCACTGAGCCACCCAGGCGCCCCTTATTACCCCCATTTTAAAGGAAGCAGGCACAAAGAAGTTAATAAGTTGCTCAATATAACACTGTCAGTGGTGGTGTCCATTCGGCTGGCTCTAGTGCCCTTCCTCTTCACTATATTCTACCCTGTTTTCTCAAAATGGAGATATTCAAAGGGTTATGCTATCAGGGCAGAGAAAGGGTGAGATTTTGAAAATAATGAAGTTATTGGCTCTTACTAATACTACAGAGAAGTCAGGGGAAGAGGGAAAGAGCACTGACTGGATTTGACATTTTGGAGGTCATTTTGGAGGTCACCAGTGACTTCGCTGAGAACGGAACTGCTTTAGATGAATGGTGGTTCAGAGTTTGATATGGATGGACTGATGAGAAAGTCCATGCCTTCCTTTTATCACACACACACACACATATGCACACACACATTAAAAAAAGCCCTGTTTTTAAAAAGTGGGTTAGGCAATGGGGGAAAAAGGGCATACCATTCATCTGTGAATTAAAAGTGAGTGTCTGAGGGGCACCTGGGTGACTCAGTGGGTTAAGCCTCTGCCTTCAGCTCAGGTCATGATCTCAGGGTCCTGGGATCAAGCCCCGCATCGGGCTCTCTGCTCACTGAGGAGCCTGCTTCCTCCTCCTCTCTCTCTCTCTCTCTCTCTCTGCCTGCTTGTGATGTCTCTCTGTCAAATAAATAAATTAACTAATTTAAAAAAAAAGTGAGAGTCTGAGAAAAAAGTAGGGACAAAGCCTTTTTAAAAAGTTTGTTGTTAGATCATAGAGAATTAAGTATGATTTATCATATGTAGTGAAGAATTCATCAGACTATCTGAAAACGTGGAACAAAGATGGAAAACTAAGGGGCCAAGTAGTAAGAAAAGGCAGCAGACAATAGGTTATGTGGTAGGAGCACAGAAATGTGAATTTCCTCAATGTTTCAGTAGTAGTACAAAATAAAGACTGCCCAAAGATAATGAATCCTCAAGTATGTTCTGAGAACCAAGAGAAGGAACAAAACCAAAAAGGACTCAGAGGACAGCATCTACCATAAAAATTGTATAGGGATAATTATCATGAAGTCTGGTTTCAAGTATTAGCTCTGCCCCAAACTCATGGACAGAACTCTTCCTGAGAACAACAATCTCTCAATTGTCTTATTTGTAAATGGCCCTACTGAAACAGTATTTTTGCATGAAAAATGGAAATAAAAAGCCTCAGAGAAGAGAATAGGCTCCATAAATTTATCATCATCAGGGACAACATGAAGAAACTAAAAGTTACCAAGTTGGTGTCGTGAGAAAAATACCAGTTCGGAGTCAGCCATGCCGCATCCAAGCATGTCACTGAGAACAAATCAGTCAGCCACACTGGATCTTGATCATTTCTCTTGTGAAATTAGGATAATTGTCCTTACATCAAAGACATGTTTACATATCAAACTAAATAACTTACTCAAAATAATTTTACAATACCAATCGCTGCACAAAGGCAAGCAATTCTTTTGGGAACCATGAAATATCGTTTGTAATACAAGATAATAGCAACACAGTAAATGATGAATAGCATTCACATCCAAATATCTCAGTGGTGGTGAGAGGTAGACTTGCCACAGATGTCACATCTGGTTCCCTCATTGTCCAGATGAGTCACACTTAATTTTAAACAGCAAGGCAGTTCTGTGAACAAAGGACGTGGTCTAGGAGATCACAACTCTGCTGGCCGAAGAATGGTTAACTACCATATTTTAGCCAATGGAACAGGGAGAAGATGCATGGCCACCACTGGTGGGGTGGGGAAAAGATGTTGCTGGAGACTGTGGTTGAGGCAGTTTCAGTGAAGTTATGGGAAATCTTTGTGCTTTTCCCATGTGGTCTTGCCACATCCTCGCAGACCGCCATGGTGGGGTTCTTGGGAGAAATGTAAAGTAATAGGCAGGGGCAGGAAGGCAGACAGAACGTAGGAGACAGGAAGTGGAGAGGTATGAAGGACAAGGATGAGGGAGAGATTGGGATACAAGGGAGAAAGCAGAGCTCTGGGAAAACAGGAGTCATCAGACGGTGCTGTTATACACACTCTACTTGGACTGGGGTACTTGGGGGTAAGCCGAGAGCAGAATAGAAGAAAAGTCACTCAACAAAATAATCCATGTGGGCTATTCACAATGACATTTCACTTTTGTATGTGTCTAAAACTTCAAAATATCTAGTATACATGACTAAAAATCTATTGCACACAAAGACTTAGAAGTTTTGCATGTTCACTATCTTGGTAACATTGACCTTTTCTCTCTTGAAAGCCATATATTCTTCGGTCAAATCTCTTTTTTCTCTGTTACCATGGTCCTTTATCCTCTGACCTCTTTTTGCTCTTATCTGACAAAGTAGATGCTCAGTGCTAATGAAGTCAGCCCTGTTTTTATTCAACTGATACCCATATTCAAAATCTCGAACTCAGAACCCCACTCATACCACGGAGTCTAATTTTTAACTACTTACAGATTTACTTTGCTTTCCATTGACCTTTATATAAACCTGGTTTTTCCAAAAATCCCATCATACCTCATAAAACAAATGTCTCTCCTTCTCCTCACTCTATTTACAATTATACTGTCCCCATGCTTCTCTTCCAGGCCAGAAATCATGTGGTTATAAGGCTTTCATTCAACATATTTCTCCCTGCTTCACAACATTAATACCACACAAGTGTAGATCTTCCTTATCCCACATATAAGCTACTGTAACAGTTTAAATTCATTATCTTTGTTTTCCTAAATCATCGTGTGTATTGTGTCACCTTCCCATTCAAAACACTGTAATAGTTCTTAGCAGATCTTCTACAGTTTCACTTTAGATATCAACATCTTACTTATCATTACTCATGACATGGTTGGAAATTAATAACCTTTTTATAATTAAAAATAACCTTTAAAATAATAACGTTTTTATAATTAAAAAAATAATACTTTTTAAAATAAAAAGTAAAAATTCTTTAAAAAAGTTTTTACTGAGTTTCCATTATCTCTTGGCACTGTGATAAACAGGGCTATATGTGGCACACTCCTGTTCTCTGGGGGTTTAAGACGTACAGAGATGTGGGAACAGGGAAGCTTCTATTATCCTAAAAGTATGTAGATGGATCCTGAGAAGAGGGACTTAATAGAAACTTGGGCCACAAAGGAAAATTTTCCAAAGAAGTAGAAGAATGAGCTGAGTCCTAAAAAGACAAATAGGAATTAAGAGGGAAAGATAAGAGATGAAAATATTTTAGGCATGGGGATCAGAAGCTTGAGGATACATGGTATTTTTAAGGAATCCCAAATTGCTTTTTATGGGTGGAGTACAATGTTTAGCTATAAAGCTACAGAGGTAGGCTGGGGTCAAATGATGAGAGACCTTGTGAACAAGACTAAGAGATGTTCATTTTATGCTGAAAGCAATGGGACTGTCAAAAGATTTTAAGTAAGATAACAAATTGCATGGTCATATTTGTGTTTCAGAAAAATGCCTGGAAACAGAATTAAAAACCCTTGGAAGGGATGATACTGATGTAGAGAAACCAAGTTAAGAAGTTTAGGTTTCTCACAAAGTCTTGGGAAAAGTTACTGCTTAAAACAACCCTTACCAGCACCATCACAGGGGAAGAACAAATAAACAAAAAAAAACCCACATTGTTCACAGTCAGTGTGTAAACCCAATGGGCCAACAAAATTATTTTTGGTAGTGAAGACGTATTAAAATTAAAAAAAATTGAAAATATGTGTCTACTTTGCAAAACAAAGAGATCAGCATTTCATAAGTTGTAAGTAAAAATAAATCCTTTGAATTCAGTAACAGGCTAGGGAAATGCCCTCTAATTCCCATGGTTTTCTCTTCTAATCTGTTAAGATATTTTTCTCTTGTATTTTGTTCATAGATAATTAAGAATAGAGATTCATTAATGTATGTTACATTATATTCAGCTTTTCAATAAAAAATGGAGCTGGGGAATGCAGATTCTACTTTATAAGAGGATTTAAAAAATAAATTACTCTTAGTTTTTAACTCCTTACATATAATATAAACCATATGTAAACAACACTATGCAGAATCCGGATTAAAGAAAACACCCGCTGTGTTGAACTGTTGAATGTGTATGTTGTTCTGAACACTCCTCCCCCATTTAATTCCTGCAATCTGTCTGCCAGTATAGGCTTCTTAATCATTTGCCATACTGTGTTTTCATCTGAAAGATTTGCGTATATTTTATAGAAGACCAATAGAGAGCCAGCACCATAAGATATTTAAATACACTCTGGTAGATCAGTATCATCACTACCTAAGAACTTGTTAGAAATAAAAATTATTGGGCCCCACCCAATTCTTAGAGAATAAGAATTTCTAGGGTTCTGGCTCAGGAATCTGTATCTCAGCAAGCTTCCCAGATGAGTCTTATGAGTCTTCTTTAACTTAAGAAGAATTGTGGAAAATGCTCAATCCTAAAGCAGGACAATCTAAAGGCACTTCATTACAAAATTAATTTTGCTGCTGTGAATGTCTGGATTTTTAACAGATAGAACGAATACCAACTAAACTTGTATCAAAACTGTATTGTCTCTGGTTGAACCAGTTATGTCCTCTTAATCATGTAACCATGATCCACAGGAAATAGACCCCGCTAAATTTATGTTACCTACTCCAGAGACTCCTACATCACTAGAGACCTGATCAGCTCATCCAACAGGAGAGATATCAGCACGTTCAATAGAAAGTACAATTAGGGTAAGAAATGAAGGCCCTCAGTATGGACATCGTTTTTTAAATACAAATTACCCAATAAAACTCAAAGGGATAGTATTTTCAATGAGTTTGTGAGAATAATTGTTGGTCACATTTTTTTCTAGGTTATAACAAATATTCTTATTTTGTAAATTAGTTGTTTGATACTGACAATTACAATAACTTAACCAGGGGTATAATGTGCAGAAACCAATTAGAATGCATTACAAATTAAGAGACAAAGCATTTCTTTTTCTTGATGGAAAATCAAATAAAAATGTCAAACTGCTGCAATCAGACATCCTAGATATGAATATTCATTGGCAACTGTTCATGGCAGATTTATGAATTCTTTCACCTGCTGTTAGGAGGAAAAAGGAAAACATTAAATTGTCAAATAAAGCTATTAACATAAGCTAAGAGAAAAAAATATATACACAGATGGATGCTGATCTTGGAATTATGCAATCTTACCAAAAAAAGACCTATTTCTTTGGTATTGTGAAAACATTAGCTTTATGCCTGCAGATTGCAAAGGTCTGAGATTTGAACTCAGTATCCACCAGCAGCACTCTGTCTTGTGGTTTATGGAGGACAGGGAAACCAAACATTGATCACCTTGTCATGGTAAAGCTATGTGTAAAGATACTCATTAACAATCCAAGTCATACTTAGAATGTCTGCCTCATTTCTTCAGCAACATTTACATCAACATCCACACACACACTGAACTATTTTGCCCTAAAGAAAAGCTTTTGATTAAATTAGACGATATCATTTAAATGGATGATAACAAACTACTTCAGTGGATTTGTTTTCAAGGTTTAGTAATGAGAAACCATATAAAATGTTTGTTTAGGCATGTTAGGTTACTTACTTAACCATGTGTGAATTTCAGTTAATTTGTGGAACACAGTTTTCACGAGCATTTTTAGTGCTTCCTGATTATTACCAGGGTTGGAATGCTACAAAAACATAACATTTCCTGGAGCACTTCAGCATTTTCATTTATAGGCAAGCAGAGGATGCACAGAAGGAATAAAAATTACACTTCATATATTTCATTATTTTCTTACATACAATTTGATTCTTGTTTAGTTCAGATATTTTTTGGCTTAACTTTTAGATGCCTTTCAGGCTATTATCTCTGACACAATCTTTTAAATAATTATAGAATTTTTTCCCCTTTTAGTTTATGGCTTAAATAAATACATATTTAATACTAATGGGCTCTTTCATGTTAATTAGTTGAATAAAATAGTAATGGAACTATTAGGCCAAGAAGACTTTGGGTTGTATTAACACCCAATAGTCATAAGATTTCAACTAAGTATTTGGCACAGCAATCGTGGCATTTTTTTCTACAAGACAAGGCATTTGAAGAGAATTGCAGAGGTCTGAAACGTTACTTTTCCTCAACTATGCCAACAAGTTAAACTAGAAGTCATCTGAATATATTCCCAAGACATTGATTTGGTTGACAAAACCAAAGTCAATGGCGCTGAATTCTTAAGTTTGCATCATCCCAGTCATTCATTATTGGTGGAAGTGTAAGTTAATGTTGTCTATGGAGGAAAATTTGCTAACATTTGTTATGGAGGATAATTCATCCAACATATAAAAATTAAATATGCATATGCTATTCATACCAGCAATTCCATTTCAAGGAACTAAGCATACAAAAGTTTTCTACACTCAGAAGTATTCATTGCATCACAGTTTGTAGCAGCAAAGGATTGAAAGCAATCTAAATGTCTGTTGATTGGGGACAGGTTAAATACATCATGGTTCACCCACACAATTAAAAGAATTAAAGACATTAAATTAATTAAATTAATTAAAGAATTAAAAGACATTAAAAGAATGAGGTTGTTCTGTATGTAATGATGTGGACTGATCTTTAAAGTGTATTTTTTTTAGAAGATTTTGTTTATTTATTTGAGAGAGACAGAGAGAAACCACACAAGTGGGGAAGAGGGGCGGAGGGAGAGGGACAAGTAGACTCTGTGCGGAGCACAGACCTGATGCCAGGCTCAATCCCAGGTCCCTGGGATCATGATCTGAGCTGAAGGCAGACGCTTAACTGATTGAGCCACCCAGGTGCCCCTTGAAGTGTAGTTTTAAATTAAAACATCAAGCCACAAAATCGTGTGTATAATATGCTCTAATTTTAATGTAAGACCCAGAAAGAGAGAATCTATTTTTCCATTTATCATCTGTGTATCAGTCCAGGATAGGCAAGAGACTCAAAGCAATGATTGTCTCTACTAGGTGAGTGGGGTAGGAATATACACACTTCATCTTAAGACTTCTTGCATTTTAAAGATATTTATCATGTAAATGTACTAGATAAATACATTTAAGAAATAAAATTTTAATTGCAAATAATTAATTTCCAAAAGTATGCCACAGTATAAAAGAGTATGGATTAAGGTAGATATAGAATAAACAACCACATCCTAAAGATTAAAGTGTTGTGCATTATGAACAGTTAGGGAATATCCTTCCAGTGGCCTTTCATTATTTAGTTTTTTAATCCAATGAGCTATATTTCATATCTTAAAATTTTGCCTTCAGTGCTACACTTTAAGATTTGATTATACTATAGGCCTTCTCCCAAAATTGCACACATGCAAACACCCACAGATTTGTAATAAATTCAGGGGACTTATTTATCGTAACCACTCCAAGGCTATCCATGGATCCCTAATGCTCCATGAATCTGGAAATGACAAACCTTATTTGAATAATGACACAGAGGTAGAAATCAAGTATCATTCATTTTCATTCTCAAATTGTGTACAAAGAATGACTCTAATAATCAGTTTGAGCAAGACTTCAAGAATAAGTACATGTGTTAAATTGAAATTTGTGATTATAATCTAAGCCCAAGTAACTTCTGAAAAGCAATACATTTACAGCCCCAAGTGGCCATCTTGCCAGCTTCCTTTTACTCATTTTGTATCTTGGCAACATTTCTATCATTACTGAAAAAATTGTTCAGGGGGAAAAAAAACCCACAACACCTAAATATTAAGAAAGTGTTACTATAGTCCAAGAGTTAGAGAGTAACAATATGGAGGTTGTATGTTTTTAAAAAGATTACTTGATACTACTTTCAAGGATGTGATGGAACTTGATATTAAGATATAAATTCAATATATATATATATATTAATCCAGAAATAAACTATGATACTAGCTCTTCAAATGCACACAATTACTTAACAATTACTCTAAATTTAACTAATATATATTTCTCAGGAAACTGCTGATAATGCTTTTATGTACATGTATATGAACTTTCTTTTAGTATTATATTTACAATAATCATGACACTTTTAAAATAATAAGAGTGACTACAACATCAACTGCTAAATACACAGGCAGAGTACATAGATGTATTTGCTAATGTAAATTTTATAATTATACACTATAATGAAAGATATTTAATCACACCATAGGTATGTTATTCTTACACAGTATCACTGTTCTTTCAGATTAGGGCTGTGTATATGGAGGTTTCCATCAGTTATTTTTATGGGTTTGTTTGAGCTTCTCATTTTCTCTGTCTTAAAACATCTGAAACGTAGCATAACATCTCTTTCCTTTGACCTCTTCTGACAAATTAAATATTCAACAACCCTGAAGCATCCATTACCCTTGAGATGACATCATGATCTCAACAACACTCCTTTAGGCAAATCAACATAATTACCACACATCTAGAACATGCAGAGATTCTTCTTAGACAAGGCAGTAAGAGTCTCTGCTATTAAGAGGTCAAGATTAGGTTTAAAGGGTGCAGGTTTTAGATTCAGCACTTTACTTAGTGTCTGGGTAACAAATATAATCTCCCTTTAACTAACAAATGCAGAAAGATGGAGCTATGAAATCCATATTTATAGGGTATGTTGGGAATTAATATTCTATAACATCTATTTTGGATATCAAGGCATTTACCAAAATACCTTTTCCCCCAGTTTTTTAAAGGAATAAAGGCAGCTGACAGGTAAACCGAAGCACTTCCTAATAGGTATTTCACTTAAGGGGACAAAGTGATGTGCTCACTCATTATCAATGATGGTGTTACTGGTGTATCTGATTATACAGCTAGACTTTTTTTTTTTTTAAGATTTTATTTATTCGACAGACAGCGAGAGATCACAAGCAGTCAGAGAGGCAGGCAGAGAGAGAGAGGGGAAAGCAGGCTCCCTGCTGAGCAGAGAGCCTCATGCGGGACTCGATCCCAGGACCCTGGGATCATGACCTGAGCCGAAGGCAGAGGCTTAACCCACTGAGCCACCCAGGCGCCCCTATACAGCTAGACTTCTTAACTCAGGTCTTATTTGTAGTAGATCCCAGATATTCTAATGATGTCCTAATGACTATCTGAAAACAACAATAAGAACAGCAACAATATTTGCAAACAAGCCCTTATAGAGAATTTGTTCTGTGCCAAGCACTATTCTAAGTGTTTTTAGATTATTTAGTTCATTTACTTCCTTATAGCCAATGGAGGTAATATTATTATTCTTTTTTAAATATTTATTTATTTATTTATTTTGAGAGAGAGAGAGCACGAGTGAGGGGGAGGAGGGATAGGGAAGAGGGAGAGAGAGAGAATCTCAAGCAGACCCCCTGCTAAGCATGGTGCTTGGCTGGGGGCTGAGTACCAAGACCCTGAGATCATGACCAGAGCTGAAATTGGGAGTCAGATGCTTAACCAACTGAGCCACCCAAGCACCCCTAGAAGTAATATTATTAACTCATTTAAAGATGAGGAAAGTAAGGTGAAGAGGGAGTTACTTATCTTGCTCAAGGTCACAGAGCTTGGAGAGAATTTCAATCCAACCCAAGGAAATTTACACATGTAAAACACAACTAAACTACATTGGGCATTAAAGAGATATTTTAAATCACCTTATTTACATTACATTATATTATATTATATTATATTATATTATATTATATTATATTTTCCAAAAGAAAGATTATAAGACTGGAGGAGTGATAATTATCTATGACATCATCCAACAGGTATTTCTTAGTTACTATTGGGTATTGTGGTGGATACAAATTAGAAAGACATGAATGACAATCTATATGAAATCTGAAGAACCTAATGCAAAGGCAAGTTTTCTGAAAATGCTCTATTATTATAAATAAGTTCCACTTACATCAAGTAAGAAAATTAAAATATATGTGACAAAGAAATTTTCAAATGTTTCTATAACTCTCATCTATGTATCCTTATAACATTAGCAGTTATAAGGATATATTTAAAACAGTGTTATTTGACTATTTTATGATTTTACTCTATGGTTTGTTTCTTTCTGTTAATTTAAGTCTAAACAATGTTCAAAGAACTTCCCTGACCCATTTCTATTTAAATGCCCCTAAAATCTGTAACAGTCTGCTTTTCTGACTAAACTTCAGATTATCTACCACAAAGCCTTCCCTGAAAACTTACATATAAATGATTTTTAAAGTATGTGATTGAAAATACTCACTTAAAATCAATTATGCCTAACTGTATATTCATATTTTACTGAAGTTTTTATGTATTATATCTTGAAGGCTGGTTGTCAGATTTAATTTTTTCATCATTCCAAGCAGCTCTAATATAATTTTCTCCATGATGGGAATATTCCATAATTGTGCCATACAATAAAGTTGACACTAGACACATAATGGCTATTGAGCACTTGAAATGTGACTAGAGAGACTGACAATTGAATTTTTAATTTTATTGACTTTCAATTAATTTAAATTTAAAGTTAGTCACATGTGGCTAGTAGCTGCCTATTAATAATGTACATCTATAGCTATGTACACAGAATCTGTGGAATAAATGAATGAGAGAGTGAATGCATTCACAAAACTTCTCAGGTTCCTAAGAAATATCTATCCATACCCAAATTTTAATTTTCAGATGTATGACAGGCCATTTACAGAAGCAAACCTCCTGGAGATTTACAATCTTAGAATCATAAAGTTAGCCTAGGAGGACAGTCTCGATCATTCTGCCATCCAAACTCTTACTTGATAAATAAGACACAACTGAGTCCAGGGAAGAGAAGTTTCCTTGTTTCAAAACTAGATTGTGAAGAATCAAAAACAGGAGCTCAGGTACTTTTGTTCTGAGGGCAGTAATATTTGCCATAATATTCTAAAATTTTATAGGTAATTAACCTCTGTATATGACCTCCCCGTGAGACTGTAAACTTAGTCTAGGGTTTTGTTTTGGAGTTCCCTGGAAGCAGAGAGACCCCAAGGCAAGGATTAGAATACAGGTGGTTTCCTTGGGCGGTATGAACAACACCAACAGGAGAATGAAATAGGGAATGTTTGGTAGCATCGTAAAAAGTACTATCAAGACAGATACTATGGGCACTAAAGCTTAGTCCTGTGAGGAAAATTCTGGATATAGTTGAAAATGCATACTTCAGAGGTATCCCAGTTTGGCAAAAGGAGGTGTCAAAGAAGGAAGCTGGCGTACTTGTTTGTCTGATCAGTCAAACCTCCCAGGCTTTTGGAAATTAGTAGAGCTCAATGATGAAGTAAGGCCAAAGACATACTGGTGGGACATCTCCAGTTTGTGTTCTTGTGTTCTACTTAGTTTTTAGTGCGGATTCAAACTGTAGTAGTTGTTCAATTAATAAGATCGCATATAGTGCTTTTTATCACTAAATCATAGAATCTTGACAAAGTAAGACCTTTTGAAGATAAAAAGTACTTCGTATCCCAGGAGCTAACATAGTCTCTAGCACAAAATAAGTGATTTCCAAATTACTGTCATAACTTAACAAGTCAACATAAGAAACAAAAGAACAACAGAATAGTTTGATAATCTACAGCTCCTACTACTCTCAGCAATAAATACTAATTGACTGTTAACTACCTATTTCTAAATAATTGTCATACATCAACTTATTATTCCCACCACAATACTATGTTAAATATACTATTTATTATCATATCATACTATAATAAAGCATAGTTTTTTAAGTGTTTTCTTTTGAAAAAACTTATGTGTACATTATGACATTTTGAAATTAGTATTTATAATTTAATGCATTATTTTTATTTCTAATATGGGATTTCTTTTATATTGGGATCATTTTTGGCTTTTAAAGCTGGAGATGGAAGCCTATGGACTTTGATTTCTCTTAACCATCACTATGTTTAACCTTAGCTGCAAAATTAGTTGTTTTCTGAAGTATACAATGCAGATATGGCCACGAAAAAAAAAAAAATCAAAGTTTAGAAGAACCCATGGAATTGGAAAAAAAAATACTACTTCTCCCCTTAAGTTTATTTTTCCAAAGAAGAAGGTGCTTGCTCTCATCACCTACACTACACACCGAGCTCCTAGTAGATACAGTAGATGTGATGCCTACTATATTTCCTTGACTTTATTTTATTTCATTTTTTGAAGAAGAAAATCTTTTTATGAATCACAACATGAAATTGATTTGACATCCCATTAGGATCGAGCCTTGATAAATAATGCTGTTATAAAATTTACATCCATTTTGGAGGAAAATATACATTATTAGGCCTCTTTTAGAAGGTTTTTATGGAATGGTTTTAGTAAACCTTTTC
Source organism: Taxidea taxus jeffersonii (assembly GCA_003697995.1). Lineage (NCBI taxonomy): Eukaryota > Metazoa > Chordata > Mammalia > Carnivora > Mustelidae > Taxidea > Taxidea taxus. Next base: position 127,599 of record ML105746.1, on the reverse strand, counting down.
TTTTTCAACAGTAAATAGCATGTATTTTCAAACTGTGCTAAAAAGCACTTAGTAAAACAACTATAAAATCTATAATCATTAACAACTGGCAGGACTAGGACTCTTCTGTTAAGCATTAAGAACCATATTCCTGTTTTAGCTGTTACATCAATGCCCCTTTTTCATTGGTAAAGCAAACACTTTCTGGGAGTGCCATGATGATTAGTAAGTTTCCTCAGTTATTGATGCTTGCTTCCTCAATGCTCAAATGAGTTTCCTCCCCAGTTTCACTCTCTTGGAGTAGAAACAAGTAACTTTGTGTTTTGTATAGAGAGAGGCTAATATTTTGAAATTCAGCTGTTGACATTTTCTAACTGATAATTTTAAACAGAAATGAATTATTATAGGAACAAGTCTGTGAACTACTGCCAGTTTTCAAATAACAAGGCTTCGGAATAACTTCTCAAACTTACCTTTCCATTCCGGCACATGACTTGGGAATCCTAACATGCCTGGTCCGCATTGCCGTAATTCTTCTATCAGCTACATTTTGCCCTCAATAAGGGTTAGAATTGTGGTTTCAAACAATTTTTGCATAGAAAGCATCTTTGAGTAAGCTTTCTTTTCACTGAACTGAGAATTTTTTTTCATGTAGATGCCTGTGGAAGGCAATGTAAACATACACATATACATTTGCATACCCATGTGGGTGCGTATGTGTGTATTTTTAAAGTAAATTAGTTTCAGGGCTCTTGGGTGGCTCAATGGGTTAAGCATCTGTCTTCAGCTCAGGTCATGATCTCTGGGTTCTGGAATCAAGCCCCAGGGCAGGCTTCCTGCTCATCGGGGAGTCTGCTTCTTCCTTTCCTTCTACCCCTCTTGGCTGCTCATGCTCTCTCTTTCTCAAATAAATAAATAATAAAAAATTAAAAAAAAAATAAAGTAAGTTACTTTTACCAGTAGAATAAAACTAAACTACAGGGACAACTCTGAGGACAGGTTAGTCTTCCTCATGATTCCTCTAGGTTGAGGAAGGCAGGTACAATTCACCAAGGGAGGTGATGAGGCTGTGGTAAGTCTTTTATCATCCAACTGTCTGGCCCTGCCAGGCCTCACCACCACAGTGATATGCACATCTGTTTCCTCAGAAGCACTGGCCTCTGGAGTCATGTCTGTCAGAAATAAGATGTTGACGTTTGAGCACCAACGGCTGTTTACAATCTTTTGGTAACTCGCTCCACTTTACATCCAGTCTTGGTATCAAAGTGACCATCATCAAGCTCAAGAATATCTCAGTTTGTAGAATGACCAAATAATTGCTCTGGCCTCTACATTCCCTGAAGACGAGATACACATCTTCATTCCAGCTTCAGTCCATTTCCTGACTGTGGGAACTATATCTTCAAAGAACTCTGTTTTCATGCCCCCAGCTGTGAAGACAGCTCTCCACAGACTGCCCCACATCTGTCTGAGCACTCTGGTCTTTTGCTTCAGAGACATCTGGCAGCACACGTTATCCACCACAGCCTGGATCATCCGCTGCAGGTCATCTGCTCTGTTCCCAGATGTGGCAGATGTTACCAAATGGAAACTGTTGATATGCTTCTAATTAAACTAATAAAACTAAAGTAGATACATTGGGGCAGTGGTTTCTAAAGCTTGTACCAGCATAGCTTGTTCAGCTGATTGTGCACATCTCTTCTTGAGACCACGTTCAGTGAAGAGATTTCATGTTGGTCACTTGAAATTCATCATGGCGGGAGTGGTTACACAATGGGAATCATCAGTGTTACAGACTGAGTTGCCTCCTTCTGCATCCTGTTGTTAAACACTAAGCAGCACCATTTATGGGTGTGCCACCACATGGCCAAGACCATGAGACATCCCAGAACTCATAACTAATTTAGTTTAACATCAGATTTATTCACAGAAGCAACTTCACTTGCACAATGTATAATAATTAGGTGACCAAAGTGTTTTTTTCTGGAACCACCACAACAGAAACACCCAAACGAATCCTAAGATGAGGTATTGCTTTCTGTAATACCGACTCGATAGCCTGAAGAAGTAATGATGGAGACTAGGAGTGTCCAGACTGATATTTTTATTGCAACTAAATCTTTTTTCTTTAATTCTGGGGCCATCACAATGTTTCCAATTTTTATTTTGTTAGTGAAATCACTAACAGAATCTCTTGTCATCTCCCATCCTAATTTCATGACTGAAAGAACACTTAATACTAAGAAAAGTAAAATAAAAATATATAATCTCTAAATACATTACAGTTCTTCCTAGGAAAGAAAATTTTGCAGTCCTACACTGCCATTTACAATGTATTAGTATAAGCTTTGTCACAAGCTGGCTGAGTACTTTGGGGCCCTCACACAATAATTACATTAATTTTTCTTAACAATAAGTCATCAAAAGAAGAATATTCTGAAGAAAAAAAAAAAACAGACAATATCAAGCTGTGAGCTATGTTGAGAGTGTTTCAGTTGCCAGACAGAATATTCAGTTGCACTGGCAAAGACCATGGGGTATCTGTATCTCTCTTAGCTGAGGATGACTTTTCAGATTATCTAAATTTGTGACTTCCTTCTCTAAGCTCACTCAAGTACATTTCTTATAAGAAAACATTTTCTTCCAGTATTATTTTTATACACAGACTATATGGCCATCTCCAAACACGATTATGTAGTCTCCTTTCCAGTTATCTTTCACTAAAATTAATAGTCATTTTAATTCATCCGTTAGTCTCATGTACATTTCACTGAGTGTGATCCTTTCTGTGTATTGGTAACATGTAGTTTCAGAATGAGCTAAATGAGAACTCTATCTAGAGACAAGGTAAACTGATTCAAGCCTGGCCTGTTCTGGTAGGTGGTCTGGCATATTCTGGGATCAACACTATCCTGTAGCCTTCAAACCATGATAAATATTATTTCAATGTCTTTAAAAATGTCCATTTATTTTAAGTGAGATTAGAGACTGGTATTCCTTATGTCATTACTTCTAGAAAACTACTGTCCATGTATTGAAATATTATTTTTCCCCTTCTGAATATGTAACAGGAACAGTGTGCATGTTATGTCACATCTCCTAATAAAAAAAGATACATTAAAAAAAACCATTGTACAACAGTAGATCAACTAAGTAGACAAAACCAAGTGTGCACTTGGCATATTTAACAAAGCTGACCAATAGCTCTAAATTAACACTGAATTTGCTTCTGTAAAGGAGAATTATTATTGACATTTCCAGCATGTGGGGCCACTGTGAGTGAATAAGTTGATTGTTGTTCAATTATTTAATTAAGTTCCAGGAAAGATGTGAATCACAAGGCCTACCAGCATTAGCACTAAATTATAGAAACAGACCAGTATTGGTCAAAAAGCGGATTGCAATGATCACTGAGAATATGTTATAGATTGACTGTCCTTGTCTGCTAGTGTATTGACAGGGAATATGCAGAAAACTAATTTTGAAGCTTTTAATTATAATGACTTAAAAAAAGTATAAGGAATCACAAACAGTTTATTGAGCTTAAGCACATAGGCTTTTTCATCTTATATGACCTCAGAAGAGCAACTAAATAGGTACAAACATAAAGAGCAAAATATTTCCAAACCACTCTTGGCCCAAACAACATACTGAGTATTGAGAATAATAAGTTGCCCTCATTAATAGTAAATCGGAGTACAATAGTCCCCCTTTATTCCTGGCTTTCATTTCCGTAGTTTCAGTTAGCTGCGGTCAACTATGGTCTGGAAGTAGATGGTCCTCCTTCTGAGGAGGAGAGGTCCCTATAGGTCAATAGTAACCTAATGCTAGGTCACAATACATGTGTCATTCACCTTGGTTCATCTCATCATGCAGGCATTTTATCATCTCACATCATCAAAAGAAAGATGAACACAGTACAAGAAGATATTTTGAGGGACCTCATTTGCACAACTTTTATTACAGTATATTGTTATAATTGTTCTGTTATTATTAGTTATTATTCTTAATTTCTTACTGTACCTGATGTATAAATAAAGCTTTATCATAGGGGTGTGTATATATGTAAACATATATATGTAAATATATACACACACACATATATATAATGTGTATATAGGTATATGACATATATATTTATATATCATATCATATGAGATTCATATATATCAATGTGTATATATATATGCATATATATGTGTATATATACATATGAAAAATCATATATATACACATATGTATATATATATATGAAAAAGCAGGGAATGTACACAGTTTGGTCCTATCTTCAGTTTCAAGCATCCACTGGGATCTTGGAACAATCAATCCCCTGTGGATAAGGGGCGATTACTGTATTGCCCCTTGAAACTGTCATTTGGAGACACAAATGTGGAAGCACAAGAAATCCACTCATTTTTCAGGTTTTAGATTTCTAAACATGTTAAGATGTTTACCATATGTACATGATGAACATAATCCAGCTAGTACAAATGGTAAGAATGTCTGCATGGTGAAATTTGGACAGAATATCGTATTCACTGCAGTAAGCTGTAAACAATCTATGTAAAATATTTCTTTTAGGGACTAGTATATGTGCAAAGAATAACTATTCTGTTAATTACCAGTATGAAAGAAAAACTACTTTGTTAACTGATAATAAGGTATATATGTTTACCTAGTAGCTAAATCTGTATCTGTATCTATACATCCTTTATGATCAATTGCATCTATCACAGAATGACAAACATGACCAACTAAGTAAAAGCAATAGATCCAAATACAATTTTATTTCTTAAAGTTTTGGTTCCATACCACATGCCAAAAGTCATCGCTAAATTGGTATACATTGCCTTGCTTCAACCACCATTAGGCTATAGCACAGAGCTATTGGATTATAGGCAATGCGTTGTATTTGATTGCCCACTGCCAAGTTCAGGTGACATAAGCCATGTTCCACAATGTTAGTTCTAGACCTACTATTAAGAGTTTTAACCAGTGGGACGCCTGGGTGGCTCAGTTGGTTAAGCGGCTGACTTCGGCTCATGTCATGATCCCAGCGTCCTGGGATGGAGCCCCACATCGGGTTCCTTGCTCGGCAGGGAGCCTGCTTCCCCTCTGCCTCCGCCTGCCGCTCTGTCTGCCTCTGTTCGCTCTCTCTCTCTCTCTGACAAATAAATAAATAAATAAATAAATAAATTAATTAATTAAAAAAAAAAGAATTTTAACCAGTCACTTTGATGATTGAATTGTGAACATGAGTGAACATCTTCATTAATTTTACAGATAAGTTATGGAGAGTGACATCTCCAGCACTATAGAGGAAAAGAATGTGAATACAAAATAGCCTTAGAAATTCTACAAGTTTTCAGAATTAATTATGATAAAATTCAAGAGGAACAAATAAAGGTCATCATAACATTGAAAAAAATTAAGAGAATACAAAAGTGAAGAAATGTTGTCTATGTATAAACGTTTTTGAAGAAAATCTGAAGCACCATAGAGAAAGGAGATCAAAAGTCAAATGAGTAAACAATGTACTTTAACTTTTTTTTTCTTTTTTTAAAAAATATTTTATTTATTTATTTGACAGAGAGAAATCACAAGTAGGCAGAGAGGCAGGCAGAGAGAGAGAGGGAAGCAGGCTCCCTGCTAAGCAGAGATCCCGATGCGGGACTCGATCCCAGGACCCTGAGATAATGACCTGGGCCGAAGGCAGCGGCTTAACCCACTGAGCCACCCAGGCGCCCCTGTACTTTAACTTTTAAAGGGAGTGACAGACTTAGTTATTTGAATGAGGTAATAATAGTATAATGCTGTGGACAAAGGATTTGGAACAGGATACTTGGGATTGAATCCAAGTGCCACACTAACTAACCTTGAGATCTTGGGTTAAGCCATTCTATATCTCTGAATCTCATTTGAAAAATGGACATGTCAACAATATCTAGTTAAACTAAAAAATAATTGGGATAATTTTTATAAAAAGTACATTGTAAATTTTAAATTACTGTTTATTGCTGCTGATTTTTGAAAATATTCTTTATAAAGGTAATAGTCTCTCAAATTACAGACATTTTATTCACATTGTATAAAATTTTCAGAAGCTTTAAACATTTTAAGATTTTTATATAACATACTCTATCAGAAGGGCTTAAATACCATTTCATTTTTTAAAATGTCTTAACCATAAGGTAATTTCTAGAACACAGATGAGAAGTAAACATTTTTAAATTGCTTTTTAAAAACCCCAAAGTTTCGGGGCGCCTGGGTGGCTCAGTCGTTAAGCATCTGCCTTAGGCTCCGGTCATGATCCTGGCATCCGGGGATGGAGCCCCACATCGGGCTTCTTGCTCAGCGGGAAGCCTGCTTCTCCCTCTCTCACTCCCCCTGCTTGTGTTCCCTCTCTCGCTGTGCCTCTCTCTCTGATGAATAAATAAATAAAATATTAAAAAAAAAACACCAAAGTTTCATTTTGTTAACTATGGTATTGGAGTTTTAACTCTTGTTTTAAACCAAGGTTATTAAGTTCTGGAAGGCTATGAAATCTTTTATTTTCTAAGTTTTAAAAAACATGACTATATTTTCATCAATCTGAGATCTGAGAATATTCATATAAGGTCCAGGCTACAAACAATTTGGATATTGTCTAAAAGATCTTTCAGAGGCATCTAGGTAGCACAGTCAGTTAAATGTCTGATTCTTGGTTTTAGCTTGTATCATGATCTTGGGGTCTGAGATGGGGCCCCATGTTGGGCTCCATGTTCAGTTCAGAGTCAGCTTGAGATTTTCACTCTTCCTCTGCCCCTCCTGCTCAGGCTCTCTCTAAAATAAATAAATAAATCTTAAAAAAAATCTTTTAGCGGGCCTTCCTGGTTTAATTACTGGTCTTTTCTTCCTCTTCTTCTCCTCCTTCTTTTTTTCCTCTTCCTTTTCTCCCTCTCCTCTTCCTCCTTCTTTTTCCTCTTTCTCCTCATCTCTTATCTTTCTTCCTTTTTCCCTCCTCTTCCTTCATATTCCTCTTTCGCCTCCTCCCTTCCCTCTTCTCCCTCTCTTCCAATTTGCTACCCCTGATTCATTGTTTTTACTAGCCTAAAGTTTCTACTCTGTTGATCTTTCCAATGAAGTAAATACATCATTATATTGTTAGCGTATGAAGACTTAGGTTTTTCTTTCTCCTTCTTAGTCTTAGGCAAAAAAAGGAGACCCTGGCGGAAAAGCCAAACTTCTAGATTGAATGCCAAGAAATGAAAATAGAATCCAATGCAAATCAATAGCAACCTCTGCTTTCCAGAGACACAGATAGCTTTAGGTATATAAATGTAGGCATATTATAAGGTATACACAATTGGAACCCCAAAATCCTATTTGGGATAAAACACTTATGGAACTAATGAGATCTAGGTATAAGTAAATCTCAGAGAAAAACTGCTGAGAAAAGGCAGGGGCTCAAGCATGTAAAGTTAAATTCAATAATCTAAACATTTTTCTTAAAAAAAAAACAACAAAACTATTCATGGTTTCCACTTACTACTGTTCCATGATCTGAATCCCACAGCCTTAATATGAAAAATCATTTCTCTTGATAAGGTAGTTTAATTTGCACATGTGGTTTACTACATACACAGATCTTTCTACATTTCTTGATTTATTGGTGTGAAAATTTCACTGATCCAGAAGAATTTATACTAAAATTGCTTGGTAATATGAAATCTGTTCAAGAAGATTAGAAAACCATATTATATTCCCAAAAGATTACACTATCATTTATAACAGTTGCATCCAAACTAACTCATATTTACTCAATTGCAAACAACATTACATGAGCCATTTTAACCTTAAACATGCTATTTATACAAATAATGTAAGTGCTGGGGAAACAAACAAACAAACATGCCAAAGTCCCTTAGCAACAAGAAGCCAGAATACTTCTAAGGAAATTAAGTTCACTAAGTCAATAAAATAACCTAAATCCATTAAATTTATAACTTCTACATTTAATAGATGATACTATTCAATAATTCTACCATATTTTCTGCACCTGTAAGGATATCACGTCTTTTGTTTTTCTTCTTTTTTCTCCTGCAAATTAAACTCTTCTTGCTACCACATTAGGATACCCTAAATCTCCCCCATTCTCACTATACATCAAAGTTTTGTCCAACAAAAGCACAGCTTTTTACTGCTTGTGGTTTCTAGAACAATGCTTTTAAGATATTAATATACAGGTCATTCACCTGGGGATCTTGGAAAAATGTAGGTACTAATTCAGCGGATCTGGGGTCTGGCCCCACATTCTGCATTTCTAATGAGCCCCAGATGCTGTTTATTCTGCTCTCAAGTAGCAGCAAGCTCTTAGACACATGAAGAGGGTGTATTCCACCAAATCTATAAATCATCACGAAAGTTTTGATATAAAAATCTTGCAAATCTTAATAGCTCAATAAGAATACACAAAAATAAGGTAGTAGGAATTATGACTGGATCCTCAAGAACTAGCTAAGGAAACTGAACTAAGGAAAATGGCACTAACCACAGAGGTCAATGCCCCTGTATTCCTGTCAAGAGGAAGTCGTGATTTAAATTTCTCGTTAATACTCATAAAATATTTACTAGAGCAACAATGTAATGCACTATAGACGGGCTAGTACTCTCTACTTTGAGTCCTCTGGTACCTCTCAAAGCTTCTTATGGAAGTGGATTTTGAATAAAACCTGACATTAATAATTATTCTATATTTTAAAAAATATTGCTATTAAAAATCATTATTAAGGACAGAATTGTGAGCAAAGGCTATAATTGATGGCATTTAAAAAACAAATACAACCAATCATAAGACACCAATTACAAGATGTCAAATGAAAATCCCATAAAGATTTGCTAGATTAATAGTAAACAATGTTACCTATTTTTGTTATCTTTAAATCTATGGAAAGAATAGACAGGTGGAATGAGCATTGGATTAGAGAAGGAGAAGCTCTGAAGTAAAACTATCACTTGGATTCAAAGCCTCCATGGCTTCTGTCCTTGAGCAGTTAAATTCAGATAATAACTCACTCATCAAGAGTTAGAACAAAGAAGTGAGACAATGCTTAGAAGATCCTTAGCACTGTGCCCATGGTTAGCAACTGTAATTACTAGCTTCAATTATTACTATTGTTTTTTAAATTCAACTAATTAACCTATACTGTATCATTAGTTTCAGAGGTAGAGTTCCGTTATTCCTTAGTTGCATAGAACACCTAGTGCTCACTACATCAGGTGCCCTCTCTCAATGCCCACCACCCAGTTACTAGTATTCTTAACAATCTGTGTTTCTATGAAAATTACATAAACGAGGACGTATTTATAAAGCTCCTTTAAGGTACTACTCCTAATAAGCACAATAATAATATCAAGTCCACCATTTATTGAATACTTACATCATATCAAGTGTCTTTTAGCCCTCATACATTCCCAAAGTTTATACTTTATATAAGAAATATCAAGTCCAGGGGTGCCTGGGTGGCCCAGTGGGTTAAAGCCTCTGTCTTCGGCTCAGGTCATGATCCCAGGGTCCTGGGCCCAAGCCCCGCATCGGGCTCTCTGCTCGTTGGAGAGCCTGCTTCCCCCTCTCTCCCTCTGCCTGCCTCTTTGCCTACTTGTGATCTCTCTGTCAAATAAATAAATAAAATCTTTAAAAAAAAAAGAAATATCAAGTGCAGAAAAATACATAGGTGAAACATCCTTGAATACCCTCCTATAATTCCTACTAGTAAATAAATTAGGCACAGCGGAACTGTCATTTCAGCTTAGATTTGTCTAACAGTTCCACTACATCGGTGTTTGAAGCCGCTCTTTGTGGTTTTGCCATCATTGTGAAATGAGATTACTAATGTGGGCCGCACAACTTGTTTGAAAAATTAAATCAGATAATGACCACTGAAGAGCCAGGACAATGCTTGACACTGTGCTAGCCGGCAACAGACAATCTATACCTATAGTTGAGTGATGGCACGAATACTACGTTTGGAGCGGGCTCTGCTCCCACTAGCAACAGCTATGCTACAGTTTTCAGTCTTAGACTTTGTCATCAGCTTCTCCTGTACCCTTTACCACTGTCCATGCAGAGTTTCCCATCATGCCATTGATTCTATTTAGCCAGATATGACATAACATTGCTGTGGCAAAATAAGCATCCTGCCTTTTTGGGATTCCTGGCAGAATATTCCAAACACAACTTTACTTTCGCTGATGCTGTTAATTGCACAAATGCTCACGTCATCTTGTTTAGACTGTGGTTTCATCCTGTTTTGACTATCATGTTGCCCTTCTGCTGGGCTCCCTGTTGACAGATTTGAGCTGGTACAGACTGCGCCTCCCAGTCTGATAGGCATCAGCTGCAGCAAATAGACGACTTCTGCTCCAGCTAGCTGCCAGACACAGATTTGTATTAAATTGTACATTTAATTCGCCATAAGAAAATATTTTTAGATTTATGTATGCAAGATGTCTTCCCATCTCAAGCATTAAGAAATGTCTAATCCTCCCTTTTCTCATAAGTACTGAATTAAGTGACATGAAAAAAACACCAATGGCGCTTTCTGTTACATGTTCCTCTGTGGTGCCTTTTAAAAAGCTACCATTTATCTTTTATTGGCACTTTTAAAGGCTGATGAAATTGGATTTATTACATGTACAGTAAAAAGAGAAGACAAGGATGTCCAAATTGTTAATGTTCTCTCCTAACAACAACAAAAAGCCATTGGCTGGCCCTCACTCAAACAAATTCTATGAATGCTGGCCAGTTCAGTGTGGCTTTGTTATAACTGTGCGTTCCACATTTTTGTGGCTGTAGCTTATAGGAATTTTAAAGACCAAATTTCAGGGATGTTGAAAAGACGCAGAGGAATTCTGTTCAGGTGCACGGCAGAGTGTTAGAAATCTGTGTATGGAAGCTCTGTCATCTGGGGTCACATGTGTCTCTGAATCCAGAATGTACTCACATATCTGGGATAGTCCGAGTCTGTAATTGTTTCTATCTGGTTCTTCCCTGTTCCAGGGGCTTATGCACAGTGCTACAAGATCTAAGTTCTCTAAAATGTTGCTTTTATTATGTTATAGACATTTCTTTTTGGGGGGGTACCTGGTTTATATCACCCCTCCTCTGTTCCTAACCCCACTCCTATTTCTGTTAGAAAAATATCTCTGTTCACTGTGTGTAGTCTTGATACTGGGGAAATCCATCTGCCTTCCTTTTACTACTATAACAGAATCATCACTTTCTAGTCACCGCTTAGATACAGCTAAGGAGTGGGCATGTGGTTTACATGGGACCCATGAGAGACATTCCCTTCAGGGACTTAGAAGCTTGGGCAAGTGTCACAAAAGTAGAAAAAAAATAGTTGGAGTTTCTTTTCTTAATTAGAGTGGCCTCAAGCAAAAAGGGGGTCATAAGTGGAACATACTTGAATACTCTCCTATAATTCCTACTTCACCTTTATCTGGAGCTTCCCAAATCCTGCCCTGTTGTCTCCAAATTTCCCTTAGAATATTTGAGCTCTGATTACAATGATAATATTTTCTTTTTCTTATTTTAGCAAGACTTGAACCAAAAACTCTGGATGCGGTCAACTCAGGAACTGTGCGTGGTGACATTTTCCTACTTCAGAATTTCTGATTAGTATAATTGCCTGCAGAAAGAAGTATCAATCCCTTAGGATCTGGATCAGTTCTATTCTCTAACATTGCTGGTTGCTTTTACCCAAACAAATGCTTTACTCCTCCTTTGTGCTCATGTGTATTTATGTATCTTTATTTTCCTGAATAGGACACCCAGTACCCATTCCTTCCTAATTTCTTCCTTTTCTCTCTTATTTGAATCTTACCTATTTTCAGAGTGCAAACCAATTCCTCAATTCCTCTGTAGAGCCTTTTCTTTATTACTAAATCCATGACGGTATCGCCTCTGTTCAAATTTTATAACAATCATTGCTGTATAGTGCTAATATTCACCTAGGTTCCTTAGCAGTATTAACTCAACAAATTCTTGTATTTTCCTGTGTGCCTTATTTCATCAACTAGACTTTAAATTCTATCATGGATGGTTCAAGGTTTGTGTACTATCAAACTCCTTCAGTGCTTACCATACTATCCCATGAAATACTTTTATTTAATTTGCATTTTGGTTCTCAATATTTCATTTTTGCATTTAGGGAATTTGCTGTGAGATTTCTTCCTTTTTATATTTTCAAAAGTACTTATTTGGTGACTACTTTCCTATGCTCTGCAACTTACATGTATTAATGATGTCATTTTTCTTTTTTAAGGCATTTTACACTAAAGAAAATGTAGATCGTGTACATAGTGGCTTCCAGTTGCAGTAAAGCAGAGTGTTCAAATATTTAAGAAATGATCTTAGTTTGGTGGTTTTATGAACTGATAATAGCTAATGGTTATTGTTCATATATCAAGTGCCATTCAGTGCACAAAGTTCGTACTGGGGGGATACTATTTTTATCCACTACATTTACAGATGAAGAAACTGAAATTAATGATTTTGAAGAGCCTATGCAACAATCCCCAGCTGAAAATAAGTCTGCCTCCAGAGTTCTAACACTGGACGACAATGCTATACCAGCACTGTTATAATTTCTGGACATAGATCAGCAAAGGACATTTTAAAATTAAAATAAAAACCCATACAGTTATTTAAAAACTACCCCCAGTGATTATAGAGTAACATTGTTTATGTGGTGATTTATACAGTGTGATTTTTCACATGAGCTAAAAGGACTGACTGACTGCTCTTAAGATACCAAGGTCTATGACTGAATGCTCTAAAAGACTAGAACTCTTCCTTTTCAGAACACATTCTACCTACTTAAATGCTAGACTTTCTTTTATTCCAGAAAGTATGTGGCATTTTTATGCAAAATCTCAAAAAGTGGACTTAAGTAAGGTATTTTTTGAATACTGTACAGCATGTACGTTCACATTTCATTAGTTGAAAAATATTGCCTCTTTAATTTTAAGAATGCTGCACAGATAGTCTGGAAAATCCTCCAAGTTAAAGAATACTAAGGAGACAAGTCAACTAAATTCAAAGTCTGATACTCAAGTGGATCTTAGATGTAAAAAAAACACCATAAGATATATTATTAGGACAACTGGCAAAATTTAGATACAGGCTGTATATTAGATAGCATGGTATGAATGTTAAATATCCTGAATTTGACTACAGTATGATTATGAAACAGATTATACTTGTTCTTAGGAGGTAACCTTTGGATTATTCAGAGTAAGGGGATATGTTTTCTGCAATTTGCCATCAAATGAGTCAACAACAATAGTAATATATTAATAATATACATGAGTAGAGGATACTAAAATAAGCCTGATGAAATGTTAATTTGTGAATCCAAGTCAAGGCTATATGTGAACTAACTGCACTATTTGAAAATTTCTGTTAAGTTTGGAATTTTTAAAAACATAAAAAGTTTATGAATAACTGTATATGATGGTAAGAATACTTTAAAATGGTTTACCTCTTTGGGATATAAAATATTTTCTAAAATGTCCCAACTCCTTTAATACAAATGCTTTTATTGATATGAAGGAAATACCTATTAAGGTAGTTGATTCTTCTTATTTTCCCCTAAGTTGCTTAATGATTAATTTGAAGTCACTTAGCACAGTAAATGTTTTTTCTTACATTCATTAGGTAGTGTCTTAAATATTCTAAAAATCTGAAGTGTTTCAACTATGTATCAACTGTAATATTTAGTGTAAAGTAAGATCCGTCTTCTTCAACTCACTTTTCCTTGCTTTTATAAAGTTGCTTGAATGATAAACTATAGCATGGAAAACTATAGTAAAACACTGTAATAAAAATGCAGTATCCAAATACAATACATGTAGATGGTAACATGTAGATGACAGGAGAAAAGGTGTTTTGTCAAAAAATAAAACATAGCATAATAAATGTAATATACAATTCTATAATTAGAGACAGATAATTCAGTGCCCTGCTCTTTTTTTTTTTTTAAGATTTTATTTATTTATTTGTTTGTTAGAAAGAGAGAGAGAGCGAGCACAGGCAGACAGAGAGGCAGGCAGAGACAGAGGGAGAAGCAGGCTCTCTGCCGAGCAAGGAGCCCGATGTGGGACTCAATCCCAGGATGCTGGGATCATGACCTGAGCTGAAGGCAGCCGCTTAACCAACTGAGCCACCCAGGCGTCCCATCAGTGCCCTGCTCTTAACAACTGATAGAACATTTTGACAGAAAATCACTAAGAATATGTAAGACTTGAATAATACTATCAGCAAAATTGACCTAATTGATATTTGTAGAACAACACTCTACCAAAAGCAGAATAAATATTCTTGTCAAGCATATAAGGGACATTTATTGAGATAGACTATATCCTAGTTCATAAAGTAGGTCTAAATAAATTCAAAATGATTTGTGACTTACAAAATAATTTTTCTGACCACAATGGAATTAAATCAGAAATCAATAAAAGAAAAATACTGGAAAATCTCCAAATATTTGGAAATTAAATAATATACTTCTAAACAACCCCTGGGTCAAATGAAAATCAAAGGGGGAATTATAAACTATTTGGACTCTCTAAGGGAAAAGAGAAGGTTACGTGGACTAAATAATGAATGAAAACACAAAATACAAGAAAAAGCTTGACAAAATAAAGCTGTTAAAAACAAAGTCAATATTTTCTCCACCCCAAAGAATTTTTTAAATAGTTAAGACTTTAGGCTAACAAATTAGCACACTGGTTAAAAGTCATGAACAAAGTATTCAGTTAAGAGGATGAAAGTTCACTCATGAAAGGGCCAAAGTCAAGAATGTAAGGCCAAAGATGGTGGTGGTGGCAGAGAATATATTTTTAATCTAAGATAGCACTGGGAAGAATTAAATATCTGACACATGGGAAAACCTCATCAAATATTTAACCAGCAGAAACGTATCAGAAATATTTCAGGCCAAACTGAAGTGCAGTGGAAGATCATATAGGAAATCCCTCAACGATAGCTGCCAGTATATGAAGTATTAATTACAAGTCATTTATTCAGTCATGTAACAAATATATTCTGAATGACTCTAATTTCTGTTCAAATAAGTATTAATCAAACACAAATAATAATTAAAAACAAATATTCAAATGGTACATCATTACTAAATATAAGGTATAATAGAGATTGTCACTATATCTCATCTATCAAGTGGGGCAAAGCTGATTCCAGAATTAGCCCAGAGTTAGTCTCATTGGTTCCAAATTTAAGAATCCCAAGTGTCATTTCATGCTGTTTCTCAGCTATCTCCTTTTGGTCTTTTTTTTTTTTTCCTTAAGACATTCTTTACTTATTTGAGAAAGAGAGACACAAGCAGTGGGGGAGGAGCAGAGGGAGAGGGAGAAGCAGACTCCTCACAGAGCAGGGAGCGCAATGCAGGGCTCAATCCCAGGACCCTGGGATCATGACTTGAGTTAAAGGCAGACGCTTAACTCACTGAGCCACCCAGACACCCATATTCATGTTGTTTCAAAAGGACTCTCAAAAGTTAAAAAGTCAAATGTTATGTGTGCTTTATATATATAGAGTACATGGTCTTGGACTTCAGACTGTGAATTCCAGATAAAATCATAATATATTCTTTAGAGTAGATAGAGTAGAGTAGATGGATTTTCAAAAACCAGTTTAAATGAACAAAAGTAAGGAACAAAATGGTAGAACTGTGTTGGAAAAGCTTATCATCACCCTTTGTGAAGTACTGACAATATGGAAAACTCTTCATTGAAAAGCCTTATATTTCATAAAGAAATTAATATGTTGAATGCAAATTGTGTGGTTCTGGGAGAAATACAACTAAGAATCATTGTAGTATTTGTCAGACTAAACCTATATATCAATGACCATTCTACAACAAATAAAAACTGAATACATGTTGTTGTGTGTGTATCTATTAGTGACTATGACTAATAATGTATTATATATTGTGCTTGCATATATATGTTTGTGTGTCCATTTATAAAATTTCTTCTTATTTTATTTTTATTTTTAATTAATTACTTATGTGTGTGTGATTGTGAGAGAGAGAGAGAGCACATGGTGGAAGGGGCAGAGGGAGAGAGAGAGAGAGAGAGGACCTCCAGCAGACTCCCCACTGACTGTGAAGCCTGACCCTGGGCTCAATCCCAAGACCCTAAGATCATGACCTGACATGAAATCAAGAGCTGGATGCTCAAGCAACTGAGCCACACAGGTGTCCCCTCCTGATTTTAAAAATGATTCATTTTATGTATAATATAGAGTGTAACACCAAAAATTTCTATTTAAGCTTTGCCAATATCACCAAATTATTCTTTGGCAATATTGGCAAATATTTTTAGATTGTTCATCATGTAATTATTTTTAGATTATTCTTAGATTTTTTCATCATGTGATTTCCTAATTTTCAATATTTCAAGTAAGTTTTAAGATTTAGATGAGATAAGTATCAGGGCTCTAACCCATCAAGGAAAGAGTAACTTGTAACTTGTTTTTGTGGTCAACTCAACAATATGTTTCTTGAGTATTCAATTGAACTAAGAAGTTTGCAATGTATACTAACAACCATTGTAAAAATGGTTTCTTATTTATTACATATAAAATATAATTTCTTCTGTTTTTATAAAATTGTGAATATATTGACTTAGTTGAATTTTTCCAATAGATATTAAAAGTTATTTTCCACTTCTTCGTTCATCAAAATTCTGTAAACAGCCACCACAAATCTCAGAAAAATGTTATTTGTATTTAGCAAGTGGGATTATCTCAATAATTTGAAGAATGGACCACTCTAGCCAATGAAGAGATTGCCTGTATATGCATACATATACAAATCTTCTCATTGAGGAGGTCATATAATAAGCAGTGTGGACTAAATTCATAATTTAAGTGAATACAGCAACAAGATGACCAGTGGGTATTTGGATAGTTGTACTATCAAGAAGATAATAGGAACAGTGCTATTAACTTTGGACACTAAATCTAGCCAGCACAAGGACATAGTGGGCACTTTCAACTAATTTTAACTGACTGAAAGAATTAGACTTAAAACTTGTCTTTCCTTGAGAGTGGGTATGCCTGTGTGTGCAGTTACAAGTGTACAAGAGTGAGATGAGGAGAAGGAGGAAGGAGAGGAGGAGATAAGGGAGAAGGGAAGAACTGAACAGGTGTGCGAGAACAGAGGACAGTACCTAAGTGTTTGGGGGTACAAGTTAAGTGAGATAAGATAACTTTCGTTATGAGTTCACCTTTGGTATATTCTCACCAGCATGTCAATGTGTAGTTGACATCTTTATTAAATGTACCCATACAACACCAATCAAGATCTAAATGAAAACTGCTGACTCTCTCAACACTCTTGTGTTTCCACATAACATTATGTCTTTTAAATGGCTTGTTCTTCATAATTCTCAGATAGAACTCCATGCCACAAACTTAATTTTTCTTAAAATGTTACAATTTTGCTGAAATATCTGATAAGTGGTGGCATTACTACATACTAGTCTGTCTTTGGGGTGGGGGGATTACATGTGTGATCCTGCCACACTTTGCCACCTGTTTCTCAAGGAATAAAAGAAGATGATAAAGAAAATTATTTTGTTGATATATCTGACACCTTCAGACTATATCTTCAGACCTAATGGAGATTTGAAACCACCTTTGTTATAAATGTGAACTAAAATCTCATGAGGTAAATTACTTGTTCAAGATCCCATTCCTTGTAAAAGTTGAAAAGTCCTAACCCGTTTCTGCACTTCTTTACCCTGAAACTGATTTTTGATAAGATACTTGCATTCACACTTTCCTGTCACACTGGATTTAAGAGACTAGATTTAAGCCTCCCCAAAATTGAACCTTAGTCTATCTCTTTGTTCTTACTGTCCAAATTTGTATGAGTCTGACTGATACATTTTTGAAAATCTGCTGTTTTGATCAAGTTTTCCCTCAGATGAAGCCAAATTTTATACCTCTGAAACCTGTCCTTGTGCTAGAATTTTAGGTATAACCCATCCTCACCTTAACTATAAAATGCTCTCTAACATTCATTTTGAACAAAGATTTCCCTCTCTCAGCAGCCATCTTGTTCTTTGCCACCTCCCTGTCCCATCCTTCCTGACTTCTACATGCACTCATACCCTGTCAACACCTGCCATAATCATTTTTACTTGTTTACCTTTTCTTTACCTCAGATGGGTTTTTCTGCCTTTTTTCTACTTATCCAAACTGTACCACCTTTCCAGGATCATATCAACTCCCAAATGTTTCTAGAAGCCTACCTCCATTACATCTAGTCAACAAAGACACTTCTATTTCTTAAGGGAGCATTTATCTTATATCATCATTCTATATAGCACTTTACGATGCATTAAATGGTTTCATTTTTCAATCGTTTTATGTGTTTAGGTGTTGTCTCCACAATCAAAGTTGTTAATTTCTTGAGGGCAAATACTGAGGCTTACATAAATTCTACAATTCTTGTCATTAATAAGTGTGCTATAACTTCATATTGATTTTAACAATGAGCAGGAAGTAGTCTGACATAATATCCAACAGTCCTCAAATTCTATGCTTATTTAGAGACACATTCAATTGAAAATTAGTTCAGTAAGTCTTTACTTTCTTTGGGTATAATATGAAAATACCTTAATTAATTCATTGACTTGTGTTAAATATTTTCAGTCTTATATAGAGAGCATTTCAGAGTGAAAGCATTAAATGAAGTCAAAGTTATTAATTAATCTTATTGTGGTCATTGTACTTGTCTTCCAAACCTTCATTTTTATTAATTTCAACCTTCCCCACATGTATAGCAATCATGTAATTTGAAAGGGATTGATTTCTTCTTTCTTCCTCTATTGTATGGATTGCTTTGACTAGTCTAAACAAATAAGTATTCTTTTCTATTCCAGTAAATTCCAGTAACCCTAGCCTGAGCCAGTGAGCATGCCTGGCTATAAAGCTGGTCTGTGTTGACCCATTCAGCACAAAATTTAGCTAATTTTGCTAAGCCAAATTCTTCCCTTTATAGGTACATGATCCAATAAGTCTTCTAAAAATCTTAAGACAATTTATGTTGGAATTTCTATGAAATATAGCACAAAGCATCCCAACGATAGCTCTTGTTTGTGATGTTTTAAGAGAATGAGAAGCTATTAATAATTTTTATATCACAAAGATATGTGTGCTAAAGAAAGGAAAAAATGACTGAAAATGGAATGATAGAGAACACAAATTTATAAATGTAAAACAGGGGTCAATGACTGCAATGGTCACCTACAACTAGTTGAGTCTTGGGGAAAAGATGATGAATTTAATCTTATAGATATTTTTAAAGGAGCTTAAAATCAAGGCCTCATTTTTTTTCTTTAGAAGAAACACATTATGTAATGTTATACCTAAAAATAGAGCCTATACAAATTCACACCTTTAGATATTTTAGTAGATTTTTCACAATAATCCATATTGTTTATGTGCTAAGACTGCCTTGTAGATTTGTTAAAATCAGCAAATGTGTTTTCAAAGTTCTTTAAATAGATCATTGGACTTATCATATTATAAAATTCATATTTTAATTTAAAAATATTCATTTTATTACATATACAAATAGCATTGAGAGAGATTCTGATTAAAAATATAAAATGCCCCACCCCCACTTCTTACTAACCTACCAGGATATTTTTGACCAGGATGCTTCTAAATGTATTCAATGTCTCTAGGTGTTCTTTTGTACCTAACAGTAGTAATTGTGGTCAATGTCTATTGAAGAAGACCCAAGTGCACTGTGTTGAGTGCTAGCAAGAAGAATGACTATAAGATAATGGGGATAATTCTAACGGGTATGCCACAGTGGGACTTTTGATCTATATTTTGGAAGTATGAGTAGAATAACCAGGCAGGGAAGGGAAACAGCATAAGCAAAGTCATGGAGGAGAGAACATTTTTGAAAAATTCTTGGACTGCCTGAAGGACGTGGGATGTGACAAAGTCCAGATTGTGGAAAATGCTAAAAATATTGTATTTTATTATGTAAGCAATAAGGAACAAACAAATGTTTTCTGAGTAGGAGATAATATTAGATATCGCTTTGGGGAAGATATCCTGTTGGAGTTATGAAAGCTGGATTAGAAGGAAGAAAATAAAAAGGGAGAACTCTGCAAAGAATTAGAATAATATCAGCAAAAACTGAGCCCAGGGAATGCAAGTAACAGATGTTTCTGAGGTGACTGATAAAAGTAATAGGGGCCCGTCAGTTGTGAGGATGAGGAAAAATTAATGTTACAATGACTAAGGTCCACAGATACACAAATATTTCTTGCAGTAGTCAAGATGGTAAATACCGAAGGAAGAACATGAATAAGGAGACAGATTGAGTTGTGGGTGTTCAGGAAACTGTGTTCTGGAAATCATTGGAAAATCTATGCTGGGACTTCAGAAAAGAGAGGCCAGGACTGAAGACATAATATCTGTGAAAGCTCCTCATTATACATGAAAATGAAGATGACTAAGGATGTTGCCATAGGAAACACAGCATCTAAAAGTTGGTGAAGGGAAAAGAATTTGAGAAGAAACCAAGACAGGAATTGATGGAGGTGGAAAAACAAGGATAAAGTACAGGGAGAGTCATGCAAAAGAGGAGTTTTTAGAAGAAACGAAGACATGTCATGAAATGCTGCCAGGACATCAACTAAGATAAAAAGTCTGAAAAGACATGACTGGGTTTAGCAATAAGTAGCATTTTTGAGAGGACATTTTCAGTACCAAACTGAGAGAAAAGAAGATTAGAGCAGGCTGCCCATGAAAGCTGAGGAAGCAGAAAGTGCAAATATAGACGAAATGAGTTTTGGGGGTTATGGGAAGAAATCAAAAGGGAAAGTGATTTAGGGGAGGCAGGATTAAGGGAGGGTCTTTAATTGGATTGAAAGGACTCGGACTTTTTGTGGGCTAAGAGGAAAGAGATAGGGAGGATGCTGAACTAGGAGATGCATGTAGGTCAACATTTTTTTCTTTTTTTTTTAAATATTTTATTCATTTATTTGACAGAGATCACAAGTAGACAGAGAGGCAGGCAGAGAGAGAGGAAGGGAAGCAGGCTCCCTACTGAGCAGAGAGCCTGACACGGGGGTCAATCCCAGGACCCTGGGATCATGACCCCAGCTGAAGGCAGAGGCTTTAACCCACTGAGCCACTCAGGTGCCTCTGTAGGTAAACATTTTAAGATGACAAGTTGAGTAGAAAAAGGCACAAGGGAGGGGATCAAGGGCAGTGTATTGTAAATGGGAAAAGATGATTTGCTTCTCTGTGAGAAGAGGTAACCAAAGTTCTGTATTTTGACAGGAATGGCATGTGAATTTTATTCAAAAGCCATTGGACTATATAAGGACCAGGAACAACACAGGCGATGAGGGATGATAAGCATATCGAGGTGATTGGATATACTTAGATATGTTTTGTCAGTTATGTGGAAACAGATATCCTATAAACATGGATTTTTATTGTAAAAGTGAATATTTGATGATATTTACAATTCTTTAAGATCTTCATCTCACAGTTTATTATTATTTTCTTCAACAAATAAGTCTAATTTTTTAATGGTCCTTGGTTTTTTCTTCCTTTTCCTTGGTTGGTACTGTCACTTTACCATCTTTTAAGAATCTGTGAGGTAGTCACATCACAGCAGTTTTAACTTCCAAGGCCGAGCATAAGGACATTTTCTGTAAGCTTCCCTGTTATGAGCCACTGAGTTTGTGGATAGACCACTAGGAAAATAGTCTGCAATATTAGGCAATAATGTAATAATGAATATGGAGGAAGTGGCTGAATGATGTGCTCTGCAGAGTAAGTACACTGCTCTTATTCCATTGAGGAGAATACCAGCTAGAGAGACTCCTTAAACTGAATAGTGAAAATGATTTTGTGATAAAAATACTGGAGGGTGAGTCTGAACACCAAAACTCATTTAAGACTGTGCCACTAAATGTGACCTTGGTCAATTTTCTTTAACATTCTGTGCTGCTGTTTACTCAAATCAGGAAGAAAGAATTTGTTAAACAATCTTTCCAATTCTGCACAGTCAATAAAACTGTTGGATAAAGCTCTATTTATACAGAACATCCTGGGAGTAGGGCTTACTTTAAACTAATGGGTTTTGGAGGAAAAACAGACGAATCACCTTCTTTTGGCCTTTATATATAGACCAACTTCACAAATGGCAAATGATCAGAAGCCAGAAAGAAAGAGCAAAGACCACATGTATCCACTCATTCCTTTCCTCACATCTAAAACTCCGAATACCCCCCCTGAACTCAGTTAACTGTGTAAGTCCAAAAGAGCTCTTGTTTTCCTAAGAGGAGTTAAAATAAAAATTACCACTACATGTTTCAGGAGTTAATGCTGCTGTTTGGATGTCTTTGTTCAAATCTCTTGTGATTTACTGTCGCAAACATTTCCAAATATCGAGGCAACTCTACCTAACAAACAACAGAGAAGCCATAACCATATATTGTTACATGCGACAAGTTAATGTGGAGCGTTTTCTAGCGCTGCCCTCTCCAAAGGTTCCAACACACAAACATCAGGCAGAGTGTATTTAAACAAGCAGTGTTTGAATTTATTCCAACCTTTCCATTTACAGCAATTTAAGACTATTTGTATTCAGGAAACAAAATAACAAGGGACAGCTGTTTCTCTACTTTGCTCTTACTTTGAGGCTATTTAAAAACACTTTGACAAGTTAAAAATGTAAAAGAGCATCATTATAATTTAGGGTATGCGTAAGTCAGGTAAAATTATGGAGACCAGCATAAAATCAATAGTTTCCTTTTTAAACCAATTTTACTAACAGAGAACTAGCTTATATTCTGGAATACAGGCAATGGGTTCGGTATTTATATATCCTGTATCTTCAATCTTAAGAGATTCCAGAATGAGCCCATATGAGGACAGAACTTTACGCATGGGTGGTCCTCCATACATCTAGTCCTGTAAAGCATGTTCATCTTATTATGGGGTGATACCATTCCGGCACACGGTTAGCTGAAGACCACTTGGCCAATATGCACAGACATCACCTCTGTATTCACCATTAGCATTTCAGAGTATAAAGATGTTATATGATAATAAGGTAACTCATCCACTAATTGCTGAAGAGAAATTCTGGGCCAATATGGCTACCACAATCATATCACTAAAGCAGTTGAACGACACCCACAACCTTAAACTGTCTTTATTGTTACTCAACCAAACAACAGAAGGATGACATATGAGTGCCTACGCTGTGCCTTAACGTTATTCTTTCTAGATGGCAGATTGGAAAGCCATGCTTGAAGAATTCAACTGTTCAACATTGGCAGGGCTATACACAACCAGACATTTTCAAAGATGATCACAGCCTATTGGAAATCTACCTTTCAGAACTCTGCATATGAAAAATTAGTTTGGAATCAAACTCTAAATTGCTACTTCAAAATTTTGCACTATTACAGCTACTTAAGAGAAAAAACACAAACCCACTGATTGAATGTGCCTAGAAGAATGCTTTTGATTAAAACAAAAACAAAAACAAAAACAAACTAATCAACAGATTTTTTCTGCTTCCTAGGATGTGTGAGTGTTGCTTCTTTTCCTTAGATACCACATATGAATATTAACAAAAGAACAGTATGCACAGGAGAAATGCTTTTTTCGTAAACTCAATGGGATGAATGTTAACAGTTTTAGGAATATGTTACGGTAAAGGGGGAGGTGTCCATATGCATGTGATTATTTTTAGGTAAGTAAATTATCTTCCAAAGGAGCCAGATGGCTCTAGGAACACATCTGCAGCTTTGGTTTTCGTTTTCTCACTACTCACACTGATAATGACAGGGTCATCGAAGGGATGGTCACAAGCAATCCTATGAAACAGACCTTGCCTTGTGTGAAAATAGGGGATAATATAAACTATAGATTTTTTTTTAAACCTAAGACCAATAAGAAGGTGGACTTCTCTTATTGTTTAGCCCATTGACAACACTTTCCTTCATGGCTTACCTACATACAGGTAAGGAACTTGTTGAGGTCCATTATAGTACTTGGGGAGGTAAGAGGGCAAATTCTCAGATTGAAGATAATCCATGAATTAAAAGCCACCTTATTTGGGGGGACTATTTTTGTTTATTTACATTGAGAGGAAAACTACAACATTTTTCATCCTATTCAGTTATAAAAAGGAACTTTGTTGTGTTAAGACAAGTACCTTCTACAAAATTCCATGGCACCCCTATCAGCGTAGTGTCTTTCCACTTCCAATCCACATTTCTTTGCCCTGTTTCATGATACTGAGGCTGGATCCTTGAAGCATCTTCTTTTCCAGCTGGTAGGATGTTCAGCCTTTTTTGGTAGAAGGTGTTGGGGGAACACTATAGGAGGAAGGGTTTCTCTACTTGCTTCTGGTACAATTCATAATTCATAACATATGACTACTGGTGGAGTCGAGGACATCCAGTGGTACTCATGTTCCTGCAAGCTTCACTAGCACCCCCCAGGGAAGCTTCCTAGTAAGTTTTGTGAGCTTGCAAGCAGGCATCTTTCCCAGTAAGTTTTGATGGAAGCCTGGCAGATGGATTCATGCTAGCTGCAGCTTATCTGTATCTCTTCAACTAACTACCATCCAGCGGTCACTGCCATACCCTTTCCAACAAAGTCTGACTCTCAGCATTGGGGGACAAGGTGGAGGTCAGAAATGGGGCTTTTCTAAGTTTGCTTCTTCTTTGGGTACTCTATCTCTACCTTGAGGTAGTAGCTGCCTTCCATATCTGCTATTTCAGAATTTTTTGGACTTCTCTTCACCCCTTAGTTGTTGGTTAATATCCTGCTACTATTAAATCATATTAGTATTAAACTTTCCACGTTCAGAGTATTTGTGTGGCTTCTGTCTCTTGACTAAATCTTAACTGATACACTCAGTTAAAATATTCAGGACAGGGTGGATAATAAGGAAATAAATGGGAAGCTAAAAGTAATAAAGTTTGGAAAAAAATGGAAAACGTATAGACCAGGAAGGTATGAAAGAGAATAGAAAAGTATGGCAGAGACTATAAACTCTTCACTAAAATCTGCCCTTGTCCTCTATTTTTTTGAAAAGATTATTTATTTATTTATTTGAGAAAGAGAGAGAGAGAGAGAGAGAGAACAAGTGGGGGAGGAGGGGCAGAGGGAGAAGCAGACTCCTCACTGAGCAGAGAGCCCGACCTGGGGCTCAATCCCAGGACTTTGAGATCATGACCTGAGCTGAAGGCAGATGCTTAGTTGACTGAACCACCCAGGTGCCCCTGCCCTTGTCCTCTGTAATACTCACAGAATTCTAGCCAGGCTAGGAACTGCCCAGCTGTCTATATTCACTTGCTGCCTTCGTTACATGTGACTATAGGACCAAGTTCTAAGCAGCAGAGAAAGAACAGAAGTGACACATGCCATATCTTTCTCTGAGACCTGACAGATCATGTATGCCTTTGTTATATTCTTTCTCCTTTCTGGTCAGAGGACATAAAGAAGTAGAGTGACTCAGCTGTGACCATACAGATGATAACTGCTCTAAAGGATGGTGGAGCAACCATTTAGAAGGAACCTAATTCTTGAACGACTGTGAAAGCAGAAGTGCCCTATAAACCCAGACTGCTTGCCTCAAACCCACTTCATAGAAGGAAGTAGACTTTTATAGTTAAGTCACCATAATTAGAGTCTATATGTTATAGCAGTTTAGGTTTAGTTGAACTAATATAACTGCCAGGGAGAGTCACTATTGTTCTTTTGTCTCATACCTCTACCCAACCTAGATGTTATTATCTAGTTATGGTTTTTCATATATATTAAACTATAATTCCACTATTTCCATATCCAAATGCATTCAATCCAAAAAACATTATTTCCAATCTGTAGAACATGGTCTTTGTCTTCTTTGCTGTGCAGATGGTTGAAATATTTTTATTCAGTCTATTGTTTCCATGTCTAATACCTCCCATCCCTCAAGAATTATCTTAACTCATTCATAATTCTCTCTCTCTCTCTCTTTTTTTTTTTTGACCAGACTAATTGGAAGAAAACCTCCACTTCTAACCATAAGTGCAATTATTTTCTGAACAAACCACAAAGTCAAAAATCAATTCCCAAATGAAATCTCTGCTGTCCAAAATACTTAAAATATTCATTTTTCATGATACAATCTTTCTTGTGTTTAATTTATTTTTTAAGTCTCATTTTTTAGAAGATTTTACTTATTTATTTATTTGACACACAGAGAGAGAGTGCACGACCAAGGGGAGCAGCAGACAGAGAGAGAGAAACAGGCTTTCCACTGAGCAGAGAGTCCAATGGGGGACTCGATTCCAGGACCCCAGGATCAAGACCCGAGCCAAAGACAGACATTCAATGACTGAGCCACCCAAGTGCCCCTAATTTTAATCTCATCAAATAGATTAGAAAGTACTTTAAAATAGGACAGCTTTGTAACTTTCATAAAGTCCAACACTATTGCCTAAACAAAGGAAATATTAAAAAGCTTGCTGTTTTAATATAAATCTCCACTCAAAGGAACCAGGGTTCCATGGAGAAATGGGTTCCCTGTATTGGTCAAGAAACACAAAAGATGAGCCTGAAACTTATTCTCATGCCAGAAAGCAAGGAAACCACCACATTTAACTAGCGATATATCAAAAGAAACCCATCTGAAGAGTTTCTGCTAACCGAAGATAGGGTAATTTTAGCATCAGTAAGCCTAATAATTTGCAATGGATTGATGCACATATGGAATGTATTTATTTTTCTTCCCAGTTTATGGATTAAGAAAGTTGAGACAGACACAACTGAAAAGGTAGGTAACTTGTCCAGGTTCTTGCAGCGGCAATTCTCATTTAACCACCATTCCCCATAGTTTTATAGAATCGGTACAGAATCATAAGAAGAAATACCTTTCTTTGTCTCTATTTGTTCTAAAAAATAATATCACTGCCTCTTTGGGGGAAAATAAAGGAAAGACAAAGAAATATAAAAATAAAAGAAAAAGAACTGAGGTAAAAAAAAAGACAGGACATCTACATTCTAACTTCTTAATCCTGTAAGAGTCCATGAGTATTGTAGAGGTTCTTTCTTTTGACCTTTTAACCCATACTCATTTCTTATTTCTTTAACCTGTATTCTACTACTTTTCACTTTTGCATAGCATATTATTCTGTTCTATTATATTGTTTGTAATGTTTCATCATTGAAAATGATCATTCATGGTGAGCCTGGGTAGCTGGGTTGTTAAGTGTTTGCCTTGGGCTCAGATCATGATCCCAGGGTTCTGGGATTAAGCCCCACATTGGCCTCCCTGCTCAGCAGGAAGACTGCTTCTCCCTCTCCTTCTGTTCCCTCTCTTGCTGTGTCTTTCTCTGTCAAATAAATAAATAAAATCTTTTAAAAAAGAAGAAAATGATCATTCATGAAGAGGATTTACTTTCTGGAAGTTGAGGATAATAGATGATGACTGAATGAGGCTAGACCTATAAAGCACACGGAATGCTGTCGAGAAATGTTAAGCCCTCAGTGAATATTAGGTCTTATTATTATTGGTGGTGTTATTAATTCCTATTTTGTATTCCACGTGTCAATAGCATATGAATTAAAAACTGGGACTCAGGAGGAGGAGCAAGATGGTGGAGGAGAAGGAAACCTAAATATCTTCAGGTCCCAGGAGTTCAGCTAGATAGTCATCAAACCATTCCAAACACCTACAAACTCAACAGGAGACAGAAGAGAAGAGCAGCAATTCTAGGAACAGAAAATTGATCACTTTTGGGAGATAGGACATGCGGAAAAGTGAATCCAGGGCAACAAAGGGGACAATAGATCACGGTGGGAGGGGATGGCTCCCAGCAAGTGAGAGAGCAACAGAGCACAAAATCAGAACTTTTAGAAGTCTGCTCCACTGAGGGACATCGCTCCAGAGGCTAAACAAGGGGTGGAGCCCTCACGGGGACAGTGTGGTCTCAGGACCCACAGGGTCACAGAAAGAGCAGGGATGTCTGAGTGTGGCAGAGCTTCCAGGTGTTGAAGTGGGGAAGCCAGCTGCAGAGACAGAGTCCAGGAGTGGACTCTCAGCTCAGGGTTACCTTAAAGGCACAGTTGGGCTATTACACTTTAGGTAGGCACCCAACAAGCAGCAGACCCAGGGAGACTCCTCTGGGAGGAGTGGCACAGGAGCATGCTGCAGGAATCAGCTGGGTTTGGGGCCATGCACAAGAGATAGAAATGCTCGGTCACAGGCTGGGTGAGCACGGACTGTTGCTGGAGACCAGGGAGAGAGGAGGGATTGAGTGCTTTTCTCTGAGGGCACATTGAGGAGAGGGGCCCTGAGCTTTAGGCTCCTATGGCACCAGAGATTGGGAGGCCACCATTTTAATTCCCGTCCTCCAAAGGTGTATGGAAAACTTTCAGGGAACAAAAGTTACCAAGAGCAAAACTGAGTAGATTGCTTAGACTGGCCTCGGTCAAAGACATTTGAGAATCACTGTAACAGGCCCCTCCCCTGGAATATCAGCAAGAATATCCAGCCAAGACCAAGTTCCAATCAATGGGAACTGTGGAATTCCAGAGCTAGGAGAAAGCAACATAGAATTCATGGCTTTTTTCCCATGATACTTTAGTCTTTCAAAGTTAATTTTTAAATTTTATTTTTTTCTTATTCTAATTTTTAAATTTTTTCCTCTCTCCCATTTTAATGTTTTTAAACTATTTTACCTTATCAATACCTTTTTAAAAATCTTTTAAAATTTTCATTCTTATAGTCATATTTTATCCTTTCATTGTATTTAACCTTATTTTTTGTATACATATAGGTTTTTTTCTTTAAAATTTTGGGATACAGTGTCTTCTAATAGATCAACATATACCTTAAATCTAGTGCACAGCTTTGTTCTAGTTTCCAGCCTGATCACGTTCTTTCCTCTTTTTTCGACCAACTTCTTATTGTTCCTTTTTTAGAATCTTTTTAAAATTTTCATCCTTACAGTCATATTCCATCCCTTCATCATGTTTGCCTTTATTTTTTATATATATGTTTTCCTCTCTTTAAAATTTTGGAAGGTAGTTTCTTCTAGCAGACCAAAATATGCCCAAAATCAAGTGTGGGGCTCTGTTCTATTCACCAGTCGAATATATATATGTGTGTGTGTATGTATATATAAACTTTTCCCCCCATTCTTCTTCTCCCAGTTTTGGGTCTCTTCTGATTCAGTTAGTGTATATTTTTCTGGGGTTGCTGTTTCTCTTTTAGTATTTTTTCTCTTCTTCATCTATTCTTATCTGGATAAAATGACAAGGTGGAAAAACTCACCACACACACACAAAAAGAACAAGAGGCAGTACCAATGGCTAGGGACCTAATCAATAAAGACAGTAGTAATATGTCAGAACTAGAGTTCAGAATGATGATTATCAAGGTGCTAGCTGGGCTCGAAAAGAGCATGGAAGATCCTAGGGAATCCCTTTTTGAAGAAATGAAATCACTTTCTGGAGAAATAAAAGAACTAAAATCTAATCAAGTAGAAATACAAAAAAGCAATAAAAAATGAAGGCTCTTGCTTACCACTAGGATAAATGAGGCAGAAGAGAGATCAATGATATAGAAGACCAAATGATGGAGAATAAAGAGGCTGAGCAAAAGAGAGACAAACAACTACTGGACCATGAGGAGAGGATCTAATAGATAAGTAAGACCATAAGATGAAACAATCTTAGAATAATTGGGATCCCAGAAGGAGAAGACAGAGAGAGGAGGCAAAAAGTATATCGGAGCAAATTACAGCAGAGAATTTCCTTAATTTGGTAAAGGGAACAAGCATCAAAATCCAGGAGCCACAGAGAATCCCCCTCAGAATCAATGAAAATAGGTCCATACCCCATCATCTAATAGTAAAACTTACAAATCTCAGTGACAAAGAGAAAATCCTGAAAACAGCTTGTGACAAGAGGTCTGTAACATACAACCATAAAAATGTTAGATTGGCAGCAGACCTATCCACAGAGACCTGACATGATACATTCAGAGACCTAAATGAGAAAAATAAGCAGCCAAAAATACTATATCCAGCTAGACTGTCACTGAAAATAGGAGAGATAAACAGCTTCCAGGATAAACAAAAACTAAAAGAATTTTCAAACACCAAACCAGCCCTAAAGGAAATTGAAAGGGGTCCTCTAAGCAAAGAGAGCCTAAAAGTAAAAGACCAGAAAAAAGAGACAATATACAGTTAACAGTCACCTTACAGGCAATACAATGGCACTAAATTCATATTTTTCAATAGTTACCCTGAATGTAAATGGGCTAAATGCCCCAATCAAAAGACACAGGGTATTAAAAAAAAATCCATTGATATGCTGTCTACAAGAAACTCATTTTAAAACCAAAGACACCTCCAGATTTAAATTGAGGGAATGGAAAACAATTTATCATGCTAATGGACATCCAAAGAAAGCTGGGTGGCAATCCTTCTATAGGATAAATTAGATTTTAAGCCAAAGACTGTAATAAGAGATGAGGAAGGACACCATATCATACTTAAAGGGTCTGTCCAATAAGAAGATCTAACAATTTTAAATATCTATGTCCTTAACATGGGAGCAGCCAATTATATAAGCCAATTAGTAACAAAATAAAAGAATCACATCAACAATAATACAATAATAGTAGGGGACTTTAACACCCACCTCACTGAAATGGACAGATCATCTAAGCAAAAGATCAACAAGGAAATACAGGCTTTAAATGAAACACTGGACCAGATAGACATTACAGCTATATTCAGAACATTCCTTCCCAATGCAACAGAATACACATTCTTCTCTAGGGCACTTGGAACATTCTCCAGAATATATCACATCCTGTGTCACAAATCAGGTCTCATTTGGTACCAAAATATTGGGATCATTCCCTGAATATTTTCAGACCACAATGCTCTGAAACTAGAACTCAATCATAAGAGGAAAGTTGGAAAGAATGCAAATACAGGGAGGCTAAAGAGCATCCTAATAAAGAATGAATGGGTCAACCGGGAAATTAAGAATTTAAAAAATCATGGGAACAAAGGAAAATGAAAGCATAACTGTTTAAAATCTTTGGGACACAGCAAAGGCAGTTCTGAGAGGAAAGTATATAGTAATACAAGCCTTTCTCAAGAAACAAGAAAGGTCTCAATTATACAACCTAAGCCTACACCTAAAAGAGCTAGAGAAAAAACAGCAAAGAAACTCTAAACCCAGCAGGAGAAGGGAAATAAAAAAGAGCAGAAATCAATGAAATAGAAACTAAAAGAACAGTAGAGCAAATCAATGAAACTAGAAGCTGGTTCTTTGAAAGAATTAATAAGATTGATAACCCCCTGGCCAGACTTATCAAAAAGAAAAGAAAAAGGACCTAGATTAATAAAATCATGAATGAAAGAGTAGAGATCACAACCAGCACCAAAGAAATACAAACAATTATAAGAACATATTATGAGCAACTATATACCAGTAAATCTGACAATCTGGGAGAAACAGATGCATTCCTAGAGACATATAAACTACCAAAACTGAACCAGGAAGAAATAGAAAGCCTGAACAGACCCATAACCAGTAAGGAGATTGAATAAGTCATCCAAAATCTCCCAACAAATAAGAGCCCAGGGCCAGACAGCTTCCCAGGGGAATTCTACCAAATATTTAAAGAAGAATTAATACCTATTCTTCTGAAACTGTTCAAAAAAATAGAAATGGAAGGAGAACTTCCAAACTCATTTTATGAGGCCAGCATTACATTGATCCTGAAACCAGACAAAGACCCCATAAAAAAGGAGAATTACAGACCAATATCCTTGATGAACAGGGATGCAAAATTCCTCACCAAAATACTAGCCAATAAGATCCAACAGTACATTAAAAGGATTATTCACCATGACCAAGTGGGATTTATTCCTGGGCTGCAAGGTTGGTTCAACATCCACAAATCAATCAATGTGATACAATACATTAATAAAAGAAAGAACAAGAACCATACGATATTCTCTATAGATGCTGAAAAGGCATTTGACCAAGTACAGCATCCTTTCTTGATCAAAACTCTTCACAGTGAACGCACAGAGGGTACATACCTCAATATCATCAAAGCCATCTGTGAAAAACCGACAGAGAATATCATTCACAGTAGGGGAAAATCTGAGAGCTTTTCCCCTAAGGTCAGGAACACAGCAGGGATGCTCTCTATCACTACTGCTATTCAACATAGTACTAGAAGTCCTAGACTCAGCAATCAGACAACAAAAAGAAATTAAATGGCATCCAAATCAGCAAAGAAGAAGTCAAACTATCACTCTTTGCAGATGATATGATACTTTATGTGGAAAACCCAAAAGACTCCACCCCAAAACTGTTAGAACTCATACAGGAATTCAGTAAAGTGTCAGGATATAAAATCAATGCACAGAAATCAGTTGCATTTCTATAGACCAACAACAAGACAGAAGAAATTAAGGAGTTGATGCCATTTACAGCTGCACCAAAACCATAAGATACCTAGGAATAAACCTAACCAAAGAGGCAAAGAATCAGTACTCAAAAGACTATACAGTACTCATGAAAGAAATTGAGGAAGACAAAAAGAAATGAAAAAACCTTCCATGCTCATGGATTGGAAGAACAAATATTGTGAAAATGTCTATGCTACCTAAAGCAATCTACACATTTAATGCAACCCCTATCAAAATACTATCAATTTTTTTTCAAAGAAATGGAACAAATAATCCTAAAATTTATATGGAACCAGAAAAGACCCCAAATAGCCAGAGGAATGTTGAAAAAGAAAGCCAAAGTTGGTGGCATCACAATTCCAGACTTCAAGTTCTATTACACAGCTGTCATCATCAAGACAGTATGGTACTGGCACAAAAACAGACACATAGATCAATGGAACAGAATAGAGAGTCCAGAAATGGACCTTCAACTCTATGGTCAACTAATCTTTGACAAAGCAGGAAAGAATGTTCAATGGAAAAAAGACAGTCTCTTCAAAAAATGATGTTGGGAAAATTGGACAGCCACATGC